>JAHFWG010000361.1:96580-101580 GCA_020233015.1 Callinectes sapidus | reverse complement strand
TCCAGGAAATCCAGTTTACAGTGAAACCTTCTTCCCTGTTTGGTAACAAGAAATCTTTAGAACCGAGAACCGAGAACGAAATAGGCAACATTAATTTTATCAATGAAGAAAACAGGTGAGTTGCAGTTTCGCGAAAGGTCATCATGTCCTATCTATCATCTCCTTAGTGACAGTCTCTCGCTCCATCTCGCCAGACTAGATGAGGGAGAGAGAGAGGGGAAAAAAAAAGTTGTCCGGTGAAGCAAGCACGGAGGAAAACCACAGCCGGATTCCTGATTCTGTCCGATCCGGTTTATGAGCAAAGATTACATGGGGTAAGGATTTAAAAAAAGACCTAAGCGGAACTCAATTACACATCAAGCACAGCAAGATATAACAATAATTATTACACAGCCTTGCATATCTGTAACATCCGCACGCCGACTTAATTCAAACAGAGAGGCAGCACCATCATTTATCCCCGCAGCAGCAGGAACACCGCCACCCACTTATTGCTCGGCTGCCTGACAAGTGTGGGCGGTGGAAAAATAACCCTCTAAAAAGCCACACACACACACACACACACACACACACACACACACACACATCTCTCTTTCTCTCGGCATAATAAACACCGAGAACAATAACAATTCTTCTCGCTACAAGAGGAATACCTACCGATGAATTTTTCCTTTTGACTGGAAATTATCGGAGCTTCTGTGCGCGACTCGAACACACACGAACGAATGATATATAAAATGGCTCCACACAATTGGCAATAGATATTCACAGGGTATAGCAATAAAATACTATAACAATGTAGCATCTTTTTCATTTCCACAATTTCTGCAGAGTTGAGCGTAAATTCCCATCCGATTCGGACACGCAGGATAGAAATCTTAAGTGTTTTGAATTGTTAAGGCGTGAGTGAGCTAGGCGCTGCGAAGCCAAGCCGTCACAGTTCCTCTCTTTCCTTCAGCCTTATTATCTTTCTCGCATCGTGGCGTGGAATGAATGTAAATGCAATCTCTTAACATGCACGTCCCTTTTAGACCTTTTGGAGTCGAATACAAACTAATACAACCTGCCGACACATGCATACGAAGTCACAACACTCGCATCCACATCCCACTGTATCCATCCACCAACACACACACACACACACACACACACACACACACACACACACACACACTCCTATTTTCTACCTACACAAACACGCATGCAGCCACCCAGCTACCCCTCCTACACACACACACACACACACACACACACACACACACACACACACACACACACACACAGAGGTTTAATCAATAAATGAGTGTCTGCACAAACTCGCCGGTGTAACTGTTGTAATCCGGATGTCGAAGTCAGTGAGAGAAGGAAAAATGCGCAGGAAAAAAAATGTATGGGATAAAAACAGGCATGTAAAAAATATATATAAAAACACAGAAAAAACATGTAGGAAAAAGGTTTAGTAAGAAAAATACACGTAAAAAGTATACAAGAAGAAAAGAAAAAAAAAGAATATGGCACGTGAAAAGACACAAGGGAAAAGGAAAAGCAAGAAAGAGACATTAGGAAGGAAATCTATTGGGTCAAACATGAAAAATGAAAAATGATAACAGACACTTTTAATATCACATGTGTTTTAAATTTCCTTCGCAAGGGTTATTAAATTCATGCGCCTTTAACGTTAAAACTTTTCTATTCACTTCAGAAGTTTTAAATGCGCAGGAAATATTTTCATTATCTCATTCACAGCAGCACGCGATGTGATTCATTTCGAGAACACTGACGCACAGCAAACAAGGAAAATATACTACAAAAATGTCACCGTAATAAGTTCCAATTATTACTTTTTGTCAGCTGCTCGAAAAATAAATAAATAAATAAATAAACCACTCACTGACTTCACACAAAAATATATTACATGAAAACACGACTGCAGCACATTCCCTGCTCACAGTAACTTGCTGCTCATGTCATCTGTCTCGTGCTCTCTCTGGCCAGGACACTCGTTGCAACCGGTGGTCTAAAAGTCTGCGGGAGTTAAAACCATGTTTTCAGACCAGTTTTTTCCGGCCATTTGGTAATTTACAAAACGGTGCAGCTTTACTGGTTTCAGTTAGCACACGCTTAACACATGACGTGCGAGATCAGCGGCAAACACAGTTGATTAATGGTAGCCTGTGTCCCACGCTCAGACTGACACGACACAATCTGACATGATCCTGAAGAGACAGTAACATGACTAATTTGATCACTCTTCAATTCGTCACACAACAAAGTGACGGACGCCACACTCTAGTATTCCTGCAAGTGAGGAAGGCTGTCAGCTGAATCAGACTGGAGGGACGAGCTTTTTTTTCTCGTCCGATACCAAGAGCTCTTTCTTTCTCCCCATCACCTCCCTCCCTTTGCTGTCCCACGTACGCACGTCTAGCAAGGTTCGGTGAGAGCAAGGTCCATAAAGACGACTTTCCTTTGACCATGGCTGAGAGTGACACCACTTTATGAGACTTTCAACTCTACAAAGTGTAAAAAAGAGATAAAAAACGGCAAGAGAAAGGATGAAAACTCACTCATAGCTCTCGTCAGTAACCTGATATGACACCGCCTTCTTCTCCCTCCGAGGTGTCTTCACTGGGCAACAGCAACAGAAGCAGCAGCAGCCATCAATCTCTCCCTGGTTGGTGGCTGCAGCATTCCTTGACTTCGCGTCTCCGAAAAATAGCGCGACAGCTGACAGGAACAGCGTCTGCCTTCCTGCACGCCTGTCGACCGCCGCCAGTGATGCAATTATAGTGTGAAGAGAAAAACATCCTGAGCGACAAATCGAACCGTCCCTTAGCGCAGCGCAACATGTAAGTAAAGGGAAAAGATAATGTGGGGATGAAAACACAGCAATCGCACAGCCACTAACTCACCGGAGCATGGAAAAGGGCAGCACAGTTTTCTCAAATTACTGCCGGGAAAAGAGCTACATACAGTTTTGCCGAATAAACCTATGAATTTTGCACACCAAGCAGCACTGTTGAAAATGACATTCATTCGCACAACACGGGTAGCAGTACTGAAGGGGATATTAATAAGACAAAGCTGCTCCTGCGGAAAAATAACAATAATGCAAAATGTAACCACACAAGATTATCATCGAGCGAATAAAACGGAGATAAAAAGGAGCGATTGGAGCACAAAACACACAAGGGGCAGTGCAAATACACACACACACACACACACACACACACAATAAGGTACAATCAGCGACTATGTGGGCTTCAGAGGCGGACAAAGGGAGGTGACACACACAGTTCTCGCCCTGAAGTGCTGCTCACGGCTGACTGATCAAGCACTTCACTCATGTATCACAGAGAGCGTTCCAGTTCCCTTTGTTTTTCGAAACCATAAGGTAGCATGAAACAACACTGTGCCGAGCCATGCTGGGTACCGTACAGCGTGTGTATGTGTGTGTGTGTGTGTGTGTGTTTAAGAGTATGACAGCAGCACACACACACACACACACACACACACACACACACACACACAGCGATCCATCCATCATCAAATCAGCACACATGACAGAGGTGACACACGAGTTGCCAGATTATCATAAAATTGATCAGCTCCGCCAATTTTCTACTTGAGCGGGTTGCCAACTAGTAAAGAAAAGCCCATCCCATTTGGCTCTCCTCGCTTCTTCACCTCTCCCTTCCTCCTCCTCCTCCTCCTCCTCCTCCTCCTCCTCCTCATCTTTCTCCTCCTCCTCCCCATCTACTTCCAAGCTAACAAGAGAGAGAAAAGGAAGATACAAAAGCTATCGTTTTCCCGGTTCAATTTATTCCAGGAGCGTCATGTGTCAGTGGGCTTCTCGTCAGCTGTGTCATGTCGAGGCAACGTTTGGTCGTGTTGGGTGAGTGGACAGTGGCCGGTGTCGATTTCCTATAAGGGTGACTCGTGGAGGTGGGCGGGGCGGGGCGGGGCAGGTGAGGGGGGGGGGACGCGCAGGTAGCTACACTTGATAAACGTGTTTCCCCCGACTAAGTCATATTTCCTTGCGAATGGAGTCATGTTACTTGCTACAGAGAGAGAGAGAGAGAGAGAGAGAGAGAGAGAGAGAGAGAGAGAGAGAGAGAGAGAGAGAGAGAGAGAGGGAAATGGGAGTTGATAAATATTTTCATGTCGCATTCAGTGAATAATTAATTAATTTGTCGACTGTTGATTTATTTGTGAACGAAAAACACCCAATTAATCTCATATTATAAACGTCGCTCTTAACAACATTATTATTATTATTATTATTATTATTATTATTATTATTATTATTATTATTATTATTATTATTAATATTATTATATATTACAATTGCAATCAAAGTCATCAGCATTCGTAAACCAACACCTCTCATCATCACCACCACCACCACCATTATCACCACTCCAAATCACACGTTGTTCTCTTCACACTCCGTCGAATCTTGTCTTTTCTTTTCTTTACATTTCGTTATCTGGTCTTTGTTCTGCCTTCGTTGTACCCCTTTTTCCCTTTTTCTTATTTTTAGTTCGGCTTTGTCTTTGTTTCCTGCGCTCATTTCATCCTTCTTGGTTTCTTTCTCTCTCCTTCACGCCTCCCCTGTGTGCGTGTGCATGTGTGTGTTCAGACGTGTTGATGTATATGTACACATTTGTTACCTGTTTGCATGAAGGCGCGAGTGTGTTGTTGTACCTGCTTATGTATGTTTGCTTGCTCTGCCTGCATGTCATTATCCACGTGGTAATTGTAGTCCCAGCCTGGCCGAGTGCAGGTGTGGGAGTATGTGTGTCTTGGAGTATTTTCTGTCCTGAGGTGGCAGTGAGGAGGGATCACAAGAGAACACAAAGGAAAGACGAACCGAAGCATGTGCGATGACTCCTGCTTTGGCAATGGTTTTTGTGGTATTATACGGTTTGATTTACGAGAGAGAGAGAGAGAGAGAGAGAGAGAGAGAGAGAGAGAGAGAGAGAGAGAGAGAGAGAGAG
>JAHFWG010000940.1:14938-30707 GCA_020233015.1 Callinectes sapidus | reverse complement strand
TACTTATTCATTTACATTAACCTTTTATTATTACATGTTCCTATTTTTTATTATTGTCACTTTTCATTTTTTCATTTATTTATTTTATTTATTTATCTATTCATTTATTTATTTATTTATTTTATTTATTCTTCTATTCATTTATTTATTTTATTCTATTTTTTGGCTATTCACTTTCTATAAAATCTTACTTTTCACCATCAACCTGTTTTCTTTTTCATTATCTTTTTCACATCATCTTCATCATCATCATCACAAACACACAAACACACAAACACACACTCTCTCTCCCTCCCTCCCTCCCTCCCTCCCTCCCTTCCTCCCTTCCTCCCTCCCTCTATACCACCACACATATATCAACCACACGCAATACAAAACACAGCTAAAGACAGGTCTGGTCAAGCGGCGGTGGTGGTGGTGGTGGTGGTGGTGGCGGTGGCGGTGGTGGTGGGGGCGGCAGGTGTAAGGTGTGTGGCGCTCAGGTAAGGCCCCAGGAACTAATGAAACTCAGGTGTCTGCAGGTAAATGGCTCACACAAAGACGTGGGAAACAGAGAGAGAGAGAGAGGGAGAGAGAGAGAGAGGGTGGGGTGGAGGGATGGAGGGAGGGAGGAAAGGTAGTGTGTGGTGATAAATAGGGAGGAAAGAGATGAGGTAGGAAAGGAAGAAGGTGAGTAGAGGAGGGGGAGAGAGGGAGAGGGAGAGGGAGAGAGAGAGAGAGAGAGAGAGAGAGAGAGAGAGAGAGAGAGAGAGAGAGAGAGAGTGGTGAGAACTTATTATATAATGATATATAGTAAACAAGAACAAAATAACAATATTTGAAGTGGCATTTACTACTACTACTACTACTACTACTACTACTACTACTACTACTACTACTACTACTACTACTACTACTACTACTACTACTACTACTACTATAACTACTACTACTACTACTATTACTACTACTATTACTACTACTACTACTATTACTACTACTACTACTACTACTAAAATCAACATTGACAACTAAGTATACAATAATCCAAGAAACACTGGAATAACAACATTGTAAGCAAAAGAGACTCGATGTATTAAGTAACATCTATTTCCGTGTTAATGAAATGGCATTACTACCTAAATACATGGTGAATTTCACTTCCTTGACGTGATTGGCATATAGACATGACGAGTAATTATAATAGAGGTATAATCAAATTAGACCTGGGTAGTGACCCAATAATTACTTGAAAATAGAGTGAGTGTGTTCATATGTTAATGGGGAGAGCTTTGTCCCCCCCCCCCCTCTCTCTCTCTCTCTCTCTCTCTCCCTCTCTCTCTGTGTGTGTGTGTGTGTGTGTGTGTGTGTGTGTGTGTGTGTGTGTGTGTGTGTGTGTGTGTATGAATACCTATTCATATTTTCCTCTCTGATTTCTCTCTCTCTCTCTCTCTCTCTCTCTCTCTCTCTCTCTCTCTCTCTCTCTCTCTCTCCGTCTCTCTCTCTCTCTCTCTCTCTCTCTCTCTCTCTCTCTCTCTCTCTCTCTCTCTCTCTCTCTCTCTCTCTCTCTCTCTCTCTCTCTCTCTCTCTCTCTCTCTCTCTCTCTCTCTCTCTCTCTCTCTCTCTCTCTCTCTCTCTCTCTCTCTCTCTCTCTCAATTCAATTCGATTATTTCATTTCATTCACCACGGGAAAAATACATATAGAAATATAAATAGAATAAATGGTACAATAAAATATACTATCTACTTTGGATATTAAGTAAATGTATACATGTTCTTTGACAGTTAAAATTCCGGCATGGTTACATGGTTTTAAAATTGTTCCACAAACCAAAAATATCTGCCAAAACAACAATAACACCAATAATCAAAACATTGAAACCGGTAGTATATAATCTCAATTTAAACACAAAATTTTATGAAACTCCTAACTATGTAATTGATAACAAAAACTTAAAAATACACAAAACCTATAAAACTTGGAAACATTTAAAAATAAAAGCTAAAACAATTACACAATATAACACTGAATTTTCTCAACTTAATTACAACATAGTACATTTCGAGAATTTGAACGCTGTAGACAAATTCTTTATCTCTTATAAACATCCAAAAATTTTTGTGATATAAAGCATATTTCATTGTTTTTTATATATATTGCAGAATAAGTCAGGAATATTAAAAAATAAAAAACTCTCTACCTCCCAAACCACACATCTGAGAAAAGTTTTGGTTGGAGATACACACACACACACGGGGGAGAGAGAGCTTACATTGTAAAATATTGTGCTGCATGGTGGGATCCCCAATGAGAAGTGGATCAGAGTCGTGGCTAGAGGCTCGCCTGCGCTTAGTGTCTCAACCCCGAAATTTATATTTGAATCTGATGGCGGTTTTGGAGATTTATTTTAGGGAAGGGTTGTAAGCTGCATTCCAAACAGCTAGATCAGCCATAGACAGGGACGCTTTCATCCCCGAAGGAAGATCGATGGCTACCAAAAGACAGAAGGAGAGGCAAAGACAGCAGAAACAGAAGGGGATCAAGCTATAGGAGGAAAAGGGCACTTACTCCTGACCTGGATAGAATCTATCTACCACCTGAGAAAGACCCCACGCATTTAGCAAGTACTATGTAATTAGTAGAACGCAAGTGACTTGTGATGGCCAGTGTGGTAACATGTGTAATGCGAGAATCATCTCCAGTAAATACCTTGGAGGAGTGCCGTGTGGTATTCATAAACGATGCATGTAACTATTGATTTTTTGTAACGTTTATTGTGTGTGACAAAATGCATAATACATAAGTAGCTTTGTTTCACAATGCGGGCGTCAGCCCGCCGGTGGTGCGAAAAGTGCTTTGGCTTCGCCATGGCACCGTGGAGAGAATGGATGTGATTCAGGCGGGCGGAGGTGCGGTCCGGAGCACCTTCAGTTACACCCATGAAGGTGAGGACTTCTAGGATTTAAGTTCAAGTGTTAGTAAAAAATGCTACACCTTCACTGAAGGTGAGGATGTTAGCAAAAAATGCTACACCTTCACTGAAGGTGAGGATATGAGGAAAATGCAACACCTTCACTAAAGGTGATGCAATTAATAGTATTAAGGTATTAGCTTAAGGTGGGGGTAAGGTTTAAATTTAAGACTAGGTTAAGGTGAGATAAAGTAGGTTAGGATAAAATGCTACACCTTTCCTAAAGGTGAGGAGTTTGGTAGGGGCATGACTATTTGGATGAGATGAGCAGCGATCTCAACCTCCCCGAGTTGCATTTCCATCTTTCTCTCTCTCTCTTACTACAGTAAATCCCCATTTCATCTCTTCATTTAAAATAAATAAACAGATAAATTGACCTCCAGAGTAGTTACCTAATTGCGATTTGGGGAATCGCAATCTCCTCTGGGGAATATGTTAGAAATTTAACTAGGAAAAAATAAAACCAGTATAATGCTTGTAAATAAACCAAGTATAATGCTTACAAATAAGAATATATACGAATAAATATATTTAATAATAAATAAATAAATAGTAATGTTTCCTTAATAAATGAGACAGGTAAAATCAAATAGCTAATTAAGTAGTTGAAGTTTACGGGAATATAAGACAGAGGGCGTTGGTGGCGCGGTATATAAATCACGACCGGCGTTCCTCACGTTAGTCTCGTCAGTTTCACGTCCGTAACAAGTCAGTCTACCTCCACTACACTAACTAACTGCTACGAATTACTACATTCGGGCCATTCAAGAGAACTTTTTGCCTTGAAACCGCCAACTTCTGCTACCTCAGCTAAGTAGTATTATATTTTAGAACATAGATGTGCTAGGCAATTTTGTTGCAACAACTTTGAGCCGTAGGCATGTCTGTGTGATTGAAATAAGTGCTGCTTGGCTGGTTATGGCAGCCCTGTAACCACTGTCTAGTGCAGGTGAGGGTGGTTTCCTCTTTTATGATTCTCTTGGGTGTTTAATTATTGTGAAGGGTCACTGCTAATTTTACTTTTTCACAATAGATGAAACAGTACAGTCCGTTCATGCATGTAGCGAAGACATTGAGATTTCGGAAAACTTCAGATACCTTGGTAGTGTATTACATAATGTTACGGCCGTAACAACCAACACCCTTCCCCATTCGACTACCATTATTAACACCAGCTCCAGGGCTTTGTCTAACTAGTGGAGCACCGACACATTTCACTCGAGCCACAACACTGCTCATTGGTTCAGAGCAAGTTTCGGAAGATGGAAAGCGAGCTTCGACCGAGGTTATATATATATACCTCATCATCAAGGACCAAACGAGGCCCTCTCCAATGTGACCAAGACTACCCTGGAGTACCACTGGATCACCATTATACTACACGAGGATGAGTATGACAACCCTTTAGTTTAACCATACTTGCCTCAGGATAGATAGGAATATTTATCTGTGTGTTTTCATGTGTGTTTTTCTGTTATTGTTTTTTTCCCCATTCTTCGTGTTCATGTTTTGTTTTGGAATGTTTAGTAATTAAAGTAATTGTTAAGTTTACTTCTAATATTTTTCCCCTCAAGCTGCACTCATTTTTTTTTATTTGTTTATGTTACACTTTCACGGTCTTTAACTTACAGTAACGTAACAAACTGGCAACCGTGACAGGACTTTCCAAAGCATATTTCCCATAAGTGATCATTATTTCTATCAGTGTTCCTGTCAATTATATATTTTTTTTCCGATGCTTATTCCATGTGCTCACTCGTGTGTATAATGTGATTTTTTTTTCTGTGACTATACAAAGTGTGATTTAAATTTACCTTGTGTCGAATATCTATTGCTCCACTTATGGTTAAATGGGCTTTGGTAATAACATACTGGTATTATACATAATATTTCAAGAAAAAGTGGTAAATTAGTTTGTGGGTCATCAATTAAATTTATCTTGTGTCGAATATCTATTGCTCCACTTATAGTTAAACGGGCTTTGGTAATAACATACTGGTATTATACATAATACTTCAAGAAAAAGTGGTAAATTAGTTCGTGGGTCATCAATATCATTCATATAGATATTTATATAGATATTTAAATATCTTTACGCAGGAGGTGTCAAAAATTATATTCTCGAAAGAGAGGTCTGTTGAACCACCTTTCTAATCTTTCTGTCGTGCCCTGCAATTTCTTGCATGCACGTTCCAATTGCATAGTTGTGTAAGACTATCATGCAATATCAATAACCACGAGGTTTGATAATATACACTGCTAACATTTTCTCATTTAATTGACTTAATAGCTAAGTACACAAGTTATTAACCTAAGCCTGACTCCAGCAACCAGCTGATGACTTCCAATACACATAACACACAATATCCCCAAAGTTCTCTTCAAGTCTCTCCTCACAATTCAACTCAATATACTTCACACACAATGTTATCAAAGTTTCTCACCAAATCTCTCATCAAAATTCAACTCCATATAATTCAATATCAATGTCAAATATATCCCACATCAATGTACGTAACACCCAATGTTATCAACGCTTCTCATCAATCTCATATTAACATTTAACTCCAGATAATTCAATATCAATGTCGAAATACATCTCACGCCAATATATATAACACACGATGTTATCAATGTTTCTCATCAATCTCTCTTCAATATTCAACTCAAAATAATTCAATGTTAATGTCACAGTAAAATTCATACAAACACATATAAAATCAAACACAACACCATTAACTCTGAACATCCTAATAATGTAACATCCTAACCACTATTTTCCTCCTTACATTTCATAAACACAACAAATAAATTAGACTGCATTACCAACATTCAAAACTCCACTTACTGATACAAGTTTGTTTCTCCATGTCGCCCCTGACCCTCATCTGGTCAGGGAAGCTGCGACCTCCTCAGCTTCTCTCTCTCTCTCTCTCTCTTGAACTCTCAACAAGCTGTTTCTAAAAGTAGTCTCTCTTCTCTCTGTTACATCTCATTTTATATTTCAGTTGTCACATATTTTCCTCAAAAAAACTATTCTTATAACTAAGGTCGAATATTCTATACATTTCACATATTCCGACATGCAGTAATTACATCTCTTACAAAAGACACGCCCTAGGCGTGGCATGGCCAGCCTGGGTATCATGGCACCGGTCAACCTTATACTAAACACACCCACTGCGGTATGGGGGCAGAGTTAAGACAATGCATCTCTCAAAGTTAGGCTTATGTTTACAGTTGCTTCTGGTTTCCCAGGACCAAACATCTCAGTTTCCCTACCTATCTCTGTGTTTACTTCTGGATCATGTCTGCAGTGCCCTCTCATAAAATGGTCAGGCTTTGGGGACCTTCCCATCAATCCTTGTCAAGTTTTCACCTCCTACCTACTCTGGTACTGTTATTATACTATTTCTTCTCTTATTTCTTTTTCTCTCGTTTCTTCTTATTTTCTTGTTTCTTCTCCCTTCTTTTATCCATGCCAGGATACCACATACCCCTGTCCCCAGTAGCGTGTCCCGCCGCTACAACTAATGTGAGGGTATTTTGGGGTGTGCAGCTGCCTTAACATCAGGGAGGGGGCCAACTGTGACCTGGGCAGGCACAGACCTTGCCAAGCATAGGACATCACAGGGACGGTAGTTATAGTACACCACCATGCCTACAACAAGGATTCCCATGGGCAGCAACATCCATGGCCATTTCTCCCACTCTTGCCAGTTGAATTCCGTCATAATGGACTGCTTCCTTGACAGCTGTACATTGTCAATATATTGTGGCATAGACCAGGGCTCAAGATCAAACTGTCGGGAAGACTCATATTACTGGAATTCACAATACAAAAATACTCCCAGATGGAGAAGGCAAGTGGAGTGGAAAAGGATTTTATAATCAATGGTGCTTCATTCATATATATGTGGAAGAAGTCAGAAGAGAGAATATTTTACTATATATATAACATCGTTGATTTACTTTCTTAAGTCCAGTACCATTAATGTGTGTAGTTGTAGGAATGCAGGAGTTTTGACACACAGTAATTTTAATTAAGTACCTTTATCATATATATATATATATATATATATATATATATATATATATATATATATATATATATATATATATATATATATATATATATCAATAACTATAACACATATTACAATCATGAAAACCATTGGACAAGAATAATTTGTTCTTGCCTTATTTATCATCCAATATTTCTTTGAGGGGTGATTCACTAGAAAAACATCTACTTTAGAAAAAGGAAATGGAAGGGAGTCATTCTGAAGACATCAAAAGGTGTCAACTGAAATCCCTCATAAAGGAACGAGTAAGTGGGAGCCTAAATTGTGTAATGCAGTCTTATGGATCACTCTAAAGAAGTTCTGTGTAATCCCAAAATTCTGGTTTTGGAGGAAATAGTAACCCATATTTAGCTAATATCTCATCTAAAATTTTCAATACCGAGGCATTTGTAATAATATCTGGAGAAAAGTTTGTTTCCATAAATTCTTGTAATCTTATTTTAAAATTAATATGATCAGTTGCAATGGATGTCAAAGTGAACTCTACACACCATAATATTTCCAATGATATAACTGAGTACTGATTCTGTTCAATATCTGACTTCATTAGATGCATAAATGTTTGAGAGATATGGGTAACAGTCTCCAGTTTCTATAACACTTGCTGGACATTGGTTAATTCCTCGAAAATAACATTAATAACCTTAGAGTGAACATTGAGAATTTTTCTTTCTTCTTTAGTTAAGGTATACTCTAAATGCAACATTTGTGGATAAATCAGTCTGAGCTCATGTATCTCTTCCAACAAGAGTGTTAGCCCGAGTCTCCACAAAATTAATGAATTTCGTAGTTTTCCTTGTGAAGTATAATTATGACCATTATTGCTTAATTATTGAGTATAAAGTCTTGCATATTATCATGCCAATTTTCTTTTAACTTTTCCTGAAATAACATAACATGTTGGGCTATCAAATATGGTAAAATGTAATCTGGTCCTTTCATTTCATTGATCTCATCTAGTATACTTTGAGTTAAATTTTTGGCCTTCCTTATAGGTCCATAAATGTCATCCAGTCTCAGTAAAAAATAGCATTATATGAGCTTGTCCCTTCACAATGAGATAATTAGTTGGGTAAAATTTAATTCTTGAATGATCCCCAACATAGTTTTATAGTCTGTAAAGAATATCTTATCATATCATTTATTCTTATCATATTCTAGAGGCATATGTATCAATATCTATTTAATACTTGGAACATTTTTCTTGACCATAACTAAATGGGTCTGAATCACTGGATTCTCCTTTAGATTCTTTCTATACTCTCCCTGTAATATTTTCACTATCTTACCAATATCATTATCTTCATCTGATAGTAATATATCATCTTCATCTGTGTCTGTCCTCCCATTTGTATCTTCTGCCAAAAATATGGAAAGAGATCTACTATTTCACTGTTACCTTATATTTTCCTGGCTTACCTAGCTTACATATAAGATATGCCCTTCTGATATTTTGATTCACTAGTGGTATATCATTCCCTCATAATTAGATTTTTCTCTCTATCAGCTTGTAATGTCTTTTGTATTTCTAGTTCTAGTATTTCTAATTCTAACCTTATATCACTCACTTTCTCTAACTTTTTGTTTCCGCTTACAGTGGGTCTAAGCTGTCACTGCTCTGTGGACATAACTGTATCACCTATTTTAATTTTCTTTATTTCAATTCTTTTAGAATGAGCCTTTTCAGTCATACCTTCAGTTTCTTCTAAATATTTTTGATATCTTGCCTACACTCTATTAACTTTTACTGCCATTTTTTGTTTAAAATCCTCAATATTATATCAACCTTTTTCTTCTTTTATCTGTAGCTAATATATATCAAGTACTCTATATTTTCATATCACACAATCAAAAATATCTTTGCAATTTCCACAGCTGTCCTACTATTAAGTGTTTGTTTCACTAAATATCTAGTAAGCACATCCATAACAACAAAACAATGTATATATCTGTTATCTGATTCACCCACTGCTCCAATGAAATCTATATATTTGCGCTGGAATGGTCTTTCTACATCTGAATATCGTTTCAGTGGTGCTGAGGCATCCCTCCAACTCCTTTGAGAAGAGTACACAAGACAATATTGGCAATAATTCTTCAATATCCTTTTCATTTCTGACCAATAAGCAATTTTGACACCTGTTTAAGTTAACTTGTACACCCCCATGCCCTGCAGTGCCAAGGAGTGTCCCAGGTGCATCGCAGCTGTTATATATGATTCCGGAATCAATATCTGATGCATCTATTCTCCATATACATTATTTCTACTCTGTACAATACATTACCTTCTAAAGACAGATATGCTATTTTCATCCTTTTATATATATATTTTCTTTCTATATTGTGCTTACTTAACTCTCTCTTCATCTCTATCTGATTCAAATATCCTTGAAAGGTATTTTTTTCACCGAATTCTAGTCAAGATGGCCCCTAACCACGACGGCCCTCCACGACGGCCCTCCTCCACGGCCCCGTGTTTACCAGGACGGCCCCGTCTTTACCAGGACGGCCCTTTGTTTACCAGGACAGCTACATTTTGTAGGACGATAATAATAATTCACACGTATTTATTACATTCTCAATTCTCACACATACATACCAATTAAAAATAAACAGCAAAATAATATAAATCGGGGCTCCTGGGTCTTCAGGTTTTATTTCTTTCAATATTGCGTCTTCCACAATTGCTGCTGCTGACCTAAACACATCTTCTCTTGCCTTATTCTTTATATCAGCAACGATCTTAATGGCCTTCTGTTTTCCTGGTTGAGCGGGGTGGCAGTGATTGTGGCGAACAGAGCGATGGCTTGGTGTCGTCATGATGAGGCTTTAAAAATAATGATTCCACCAACAAAATGGCTTTTGACATGACCTCGCCTCTCTCTCTCTGAATGGAATGGGCACACACACACACACACACACACACACACACATTGTATTGTATTCTACGTCTCTCTAGAAGATTGAACTATTATCGTCCTACAAAATGGGGCCGTCCTGGTAAACAAAGGGCCGTCCTGGTAAACACGGGGCCGTGGGGGAGGGCCGTCGTGGAGGGCCGTCATGGTTAGGGGCCGTCTTGACCTGCTTCCCTTTTCACCAACATGTAAAACTCAATATCCATTCAATATTTTTCATCTTCATATATCCCATATCCCTACAATATCTCACAATATTCCGTCAATATCTCCCAATATATCTTCAATGTCTCACAATATCTTTCAATATTTCACACAATATAATTCAATATCTCACAATATTCCTTTCAATATTTCACACAATATTTCTCAATATCTTGCAAATATTCCTTCAACATCTCACAAATATTCCTTCAATATTTCACAAATATTCCTTCAATATTTCACACAATATTTCTCACTACCTCACAAATATTCCTTCAATATCTCAAAACTTCATATATTTCACAACTTTCCTTCAATATCTCACCACTTCATGAATTCCATATCTTCCGATACCTCACCAATTCCATATATTCAATATCTCACCCACTATATGTATTCAATATCCACTCAATATCTCACCCACTTCATATTTTCAATATCCATTGAATATTTCACCCACTTCATAATTATATCCAATATCCTTCAGTTCCAATCCACCATATGTTTCTTCTCTTTTTTCTGATATAACCATCCCATGCTCATCTACATCATATATCTCTTGTTCCCTCAATCTATATAATGGTCAGCCACCTTATTAACATTTCCAGGAATATAATCCACATTGATATCAATATCTACTTCTACTAATTTGAATTTGAATTAGTAATAACTAAACCAATGGGCAGTTACATGTCAGACTCAAAATTTGATATCGTAGGCACAAATCCCTATTTATCTGAAATCCATAATTATGCAAGAGCTTCCCTCTCAATTTTGCTACAATTCAGTTCAGCTTTATGTAACTTTCTACAAAAAAATTGTCTTAACTTATTCACATCATCGTTTTACTGTATTATTTTTCCCTTCATCTACAAATTTTTCCGGCAGTTAACTTTATATAGGGGCTCCTATATCAACATAATTCCTCACAAATTTTCTTTACTAATTTGCCCGTCCTATATATGATTGTAAGTGGTTAACTCTCTTTACTTAACTGAATTTCTTGGTAGCCTTGCTTTAATCTGACATGAAAAAATTATTCCTTTTTCCAAGTTATGAATATGATATTAATCACTCTGTACATGCTGATTTAATTTCCAAAAATCCTATGCATACCCTTATTCTGCCATCCTTATTTTATTTTTTTCTGGGCTTATGCATGGACTGTAACTGTATGGTGTCACTAATTTCTTTAAAATTTTGGCTTTCATCAATCTACTCATGATAAATATAATTAATAATTTCACAATATGCTTCAATTTCTCTTCCTCATATTCTCTGATATATTATTATTAACCTCATATTTATCATTACTCATTGGTAAGGTTTCCTTTTATACAAGGTTGCATTTATCCTTATGTTTTTTCTCTGGCTCTAGCTGAACATTTTCCTGGAATATTTCTATAACTTATCACAAATCTGGATCTCTTCTTAACTTTATTATTTTCTCACCTCACAAAATCTGGACACAAAACTGAGCTCTTACAATTCCTGGCACTGACTCAAATCTGTCATGTATCTCTCTCAACTAGCCTAGTTTCCAAGTCACATATCTCACCCTCTGACTTATATCACTGATGTCTGAGCTACTGAGCATTTATATCTGGTATCATATTTCGAATCATTTACCACCAACTCTGTTTCCGTCTATCTCATCAATACTAATAATGTATGTTTCCTGTTTCCTTGCACTCACAATCCTCTCTCTCCTTCAATATCAGTTGTAAAGGTTTGGTATTCAATTCATATTAATTTTCTCGCAATTTACACCTCATATTATCTCTGCTCTCAAACTTCATCTTCACTGACCACAAATCATGTGTATCTACTTCCTTTCTTCAATGTTCAACTTCAGCTTACATTATCCTGAGGTCAACATTATTCATCCACTCGCATTTCGAACCACTTCACGTGTTGCACAATTTTTTTTATTCCCAAGCCAGTTCATAATAACACTTGATATAAACGATACTCCTCTCCTGCTCCGGTGCGAACCAAAACCTCAAACACTTTCACTTTCAATGTTTACTTCTATTATCTTGATCTTGATCTTACTTCAACGTTGGGATTTCGGTTACATATTTAAGAACCTTATACACTTAATCTGACTTCTTTGTTTAAATTAACCAGAATATATGAAAATTTCTTCGATTTCTTCGGTAAGTCATTCACGAGAATGGAGACAAAATATCATTACACATTTCTTTATCTGCTAGTTTCAAGGTCTTTAATTTTGCTGCAATTCCTTCTATTCTAGTAACAACCCCGCAATGATTTTCTTGGCTGACGAATCACCGATAATAACTCACTGACTAGGCTTGGGGAGCGAGTGATTCTCAGGATAAATCTTAAACAACGCTTTTTTCCTTCATTTAAATTGTTTTCATATTTTGTGGCACTATTATCCTATTGTTTCTATCTTTAATCTTAACAACATGATTAAATCATGAAGTAACAAATTTAGGTTTTAAATATATACATCCTCACTGTTGATATCATCACTGCTATTAAAACGAAATTTATATTTATTTGCAATACCTTTGGCAAAACTCTTAATCAATCTGTGGCCACTAACTTTTCCATCGCTGTTGAAGATTGTTAAAATTTCATCTATCCATAAATCTGGTCCCGACTATGACATAAAAAATTATAGCTAATATCTCAACTCACAATATTCTCGAAAAAAAATGAAACTTTAAAGAAAAATATCTAATTTTCTATCTTGCGAGTGAAATTTATACTAATTCCTGCTCAATATGTTATTATTATTATTATCATTATTATTTATTTATATATATATTTATTTATTTATTTACTTATTTATTTATTTATTATTATTATTATTATTATTATTATTATTATTATTATTTTATTTATTTATTTATTTTTTTTTTTTTGGGGGGGGGTGAAACTACAACACTTCCTAAGCTACATTTTTATTTTCCAACGATGTACTTTCTCCACTTGACAAAAAAATTAAGTCTTATCCATATTTATATTTTTTGGCTAAATAATTTAAGACCTTCTGGCTTCTTTCTTCTCCCCCACTAAGTAAGTCAACCCAATCACTTTGGAATTATTAGTTATATCCACAGCTATTTATCCAGTGCTAATACATGGTGGAGATGTTAGATCGTATGGGGAAAACATGGGTGAATGTGCCATTCTAAAACCGGGTCTGGATGACAACGGATTTACTCACTCATTACGTGATGGGCTGTGATGACGAAGTCTACGGACTATATGCTTCGTTTACAAACGTTGCAATTCAATAATACTGCAATCAATGAATCATCTCAATGTTCAATCCACAATATTAACCAATGTCCAACGTTACATCCACTGCACCTTGATCTCACAATTCTTATCTTGCACAAATTTTCAGTATATTGCAACTATGCAATTGCATCAGTCTATCCCACTGCTGCCACCAAATGTCGTGCCCTGCAATTTCTTGCATGCACGTTGCAATTGAATAGTTGTGTAAGACTATCATTCAATATCAATAACCACGAGGTATGATAATATACACTGCTAACATTTTTGTTTTTCTTACCACTAGTATTTGGTCCCAAATACCGCCACAGGCGCTCCCCTAATACTAAACTCCTTCTTACACTATTCCTCACTCCTCAGGGGGTTAGACTCTCTAAGGCAGGGTTAGCATTGAAAAAAAAAAAAAAAAAAAAAAAACATATCACCCCAAAAAGAGTAAAAGTTTGAGGGAATGTTTCAAATTTCAAATATATTTGGCAGGAAAAAGAAAATCTAAACAAATTGCATAGATGATATCAAACTTGTTTTCTTTGATTTCCTGACTTTTTGTTTCTCATGTGGCCTAATTGCTGATTTTCTCACTAAGGACTTGGAAAGACTGACCCTATGATAAGGACTTAGTTTTGTTTAATACTTGGAGCTTTCGATGGTAATATGTAGTAAACTAATTATGATATCGATTTACATTAAAACCCCACCCCTCCAAAAAAAAAAAAAAAAAAAAAAAAAAGCCACTTAATTTTGTCATACTATATTTTATTCTTTGCATTGATTTATTCATACTTTTTAGTGTCTAAAATTTATCTTCTCACTCTGGTCTAATTCTTCTTGTTCGTTTTCTGAGGGATTGTGTCATAACAGTGGATGGTGGTGGTGGTGGTCCCTCATGGAGGTGCGACAGGAGCAACAACGATGTGTGTAGTTGAGGGGTTAGGTGATGGAGGGCCACCAGGGTCCTGCTCAACAGCTGGCAATGGCTCCTGGCTATCAGCTGTGTCCTCCAGATGTCACACATGAATCTATAAAGTGTAAGGAGTTTAGTAATAGGGGAGCGCCTGTGGCGGTATTTGGGACCAAATACTAGGGGTAAGAAAAACAAATATTGTGGGTGTCGCTTGTCCTATCACATTTTCCTACAGTTTAAGTAATACAGGCAATATACCCATTAACTATTAATGCGCAAAATGCCAAAGAAGGCGTTATACCACTAGTGATTGCTTGTTATCCAGTACTCACGTTTATTGAGACATTTCTGCCGCGTTGTCCTTTGAACTGGGAGAAGTGGAGCGGGAGAGAGTCAAAAGACGACTGCCGGCCAGTGGCGGCTTGCCTAGTTGTGATGCTGTGTTCGTTCGTCCAAAGTTTTCAGAGCACCACCATAAGAAATATAACCAAATCTTCCACATTATTGTTATAAACCTATGTCATTAGCAAGCAATGCTGTAAATATTCTATCATCTTTACATTTTACAAGTACTTTTACTTTGATAACCCGTAAAATACAAAAGGTTCACACAACTGAAAGTCGAAGTCGGAATCACAAGGTTTTGAAGAAATCAGTATGAAGAAGTGTGAGTCTCGAAGCCAATCAGCAACTTTGTTCGGGTTAGATGCACCCGAGAATTTAGGCCCAATGTCATGCATTAAATCCTAACCACATGGAGAATTCCTCTGAATTTCAGTATCAGAAAAGAGTTACTACATTTATTTTGCTTACATAATATTACTTATCATATCTTCATGCGCCTCAGAATGGAAGTTTTTATTGATTTAAAACTGGAAAAGTTGGCACCTTTTTCGCAGCCTTCAGTACATGCGTCCGGGTTTCACGGTCGTGTTCTGGAAGGCGTTCGGGTGTAGGGTGGTTGGGATGAACACCACTGAAAACGCCTATAGTCCATGAATAGTCTACCATCCAACAAACTTTCCTCTTTTGATCTTTTCTTTAATCTATCTATCTGCCTGTTTGTCTGTATGGCTTTTCATTTGTTTCTTTGCTTTTGTTAGGCTAAATACTTAAAACCGCGTAATAATTCATTCATTTTCTCTTTTTCTGTTAACCTGTGTCTCCGTCTATTCTGTTTTTTTCCTGATTATCTCTCAGATCATCTGTCTATCTGTATGTTTATCTATTCTATCTGTTAGGCTATCTTTTCATTCGTCTATTTCTTGTATGTTTGCCGGTTATGATGTTTTATTTGTTAGACTATCCATATATTCAGTCACCTTCTTATCTGTGTGGCTATCTATCCACCCGTTTCTTCTTTAGGTTGGCTGATTCTCTCTCTCTCTCTCTCTCTCTCTCTCTCTCTCTCTCTCTCTCTCTCTCTCTCT
>JAHFWG010000104.1:396156-407195 GCA_020233015.1 Callinectes sapidus | reverse complement strand
ACACACACACACACACACACACACACACACACACACACACACACACACACACACACACACACACCTCTTTTATTCCCAACAAGACCACAATTACAACTTTCACTTCTTTTCTTTACAAACAAGTGTCGTAAAAGGAAGACAAACAAAGAAATAAAGAAAAAATATAATAAAACACATAACTTCTAAAAAACATTACCAGAGAGAGAGAGAGAGAGAGAGAGAGAGAGAGAGAGAGAGAGAGAGAGAGAGAGAGAGAGAGAGAGAGAGAGAGAGAGAGAGTAAACGTCCTTTCATCATCACCTAACTCATATCACACTGACACGGTACTTTTCTCTCCGTTTTGGGTTGGCAGGTGGTGGCGGGCGTGGTATGGGCGTGGGGGTGGTGGTTATCAGTGGGCGTGTGTGGGCGTCCTCTTGCCCCCCCACCTCGCTCACTTGGCCCACATACCCATACCTTGAATCCTCCCCCCCTCCCTCCCCTCCACCCTCGACTTATGTGAGGTTATCTATGCTTAAAACGTTAGGGGCCATCGTGTGTGTGTGTGTGTGTGTGTGTGTGTGTGTGTGTGTGTGTGTGTGTGTTTTACTTTTTTCTTTTTTTCTTCGTTTTCATTAATTTAGTTTAAAAGTTTTTCATATTATACAGAAACGCTTTGCTCTCTCACCATGACTATTTTTCAAGGCCACAGAGATGATTAGCTGTGGTTTACAAGTATTTCTCCAGTTAATAAAGTAGAAATCTTGTCAATCTGCCTCTAGAACCATAAAAAAAACACCTTGAAATACTCGTGTTGATATTAATAAACCCTTTCAAAATAGCGGAGGTGAAGTACAGAAGTGTTAGAGAATACAAGCGTGGGTTTTGAAGTTTTGATATCACTCAGCAAAGTATCGTGTTTTCAAGTGTTTCTCTGTTACTTCTACTTTTACTTTATTTTTTACTTACTCTCAAGGTAGAGGTGTCACTGCGGGTAATACACTTTCCTCACCTGTGCACTTGAGGTCATTAGCGGCACAGGTGAGGCGTGGACAATGAGGTGAGGAGGCAAAGTGGTGAGGTGGTGTCCCGTGAACCTCCAAGTTTGAGTTTACGTTTTCTTCGTGAACTAAATAAAAGGTAAAGGAATTGTGAACCAGATAACCTTTAACCCGGTACTGGGATGCGTTTTTATTTCTATTTTGTGGGTTATTTATCGATTTTATACAGCTACAGAAACTCATGTGGGGATTGAAATGGTAGAGACTCTGTCCATTAATCTTTTGACCTTCATAGTCTCTTCTTAATGTCAATAAAGACGTTTAATCATATCCAAAACTCGTGATTGAAAATGAGTCTGGGTATTGAGAGGTTTAATGAAGCTGGTGTGGCCGTTATGACACCTGGTGAAGTAAACACAAGACATGGACGTCATTTGTAACTTTCTTACCTCCTGTAACTAAAACTTCCTGTTCCTCCCTTCCACCATGACACCTCAACAAGTAACGGCAAGAGTACGTAGTTCATTTTCATTTTCATTCCCTTTTTTCCCTGAAGTAAAAGCACATCTCGTGGTTCTTCCCTCCCCATTTACACTTGAACTAAACATTCGTGTGGAAGGTTAATTTTTCTTCTTTTTTTCCTAAGTCAAAGTATATTTCTTGGTTCCTCCCTCCCCTCTCGTGTCTCAGTAGAAAACGTCACGCGGGGCCCAACTCACAAGGGCAGCGGATATTTATGTGCGGAGATGCTATCAGGGGCGGCGTGGGTCTGTGCTCCATCAGGCTGTGGCGTCTTTTCAGCATTAACAGCCTCAGAAACAGCTGATAAATCTGTGACAGGGAAGGGGAGTCGGTGCGCGCCAGTAGTCGTTGTGTATGAAAGCGTCCTGCCACAAATCTCGGTGTTCCTCCAAGCACACATAGTAAAGGCTGACGCGGCGGTCTGAATGGGGCTAAACAACCCTCTTTATGGTTCCCTTTTGGCCCTAATGACCCACCGGGACACGGGACCTTATCTGCATCAACGGCTTTGTTTACACTCGCCCCCGTGGGAAGGCGATCCTGGCGCGCCCCGTTACTTTCTCCACATCAGACATGACCGCCTCCTCCACCACCTCCTCCACCTCCTCATTAAGCCATATCGTGAGCACCTCCAAGTGTAAGCTGGCGTAATGGCTCGGTAATGAGGGACAGATGAGGGACTCGCCTCGCCTTAGCGTGAGGGGCCGCGGCTCAGAGGCTCAGGAGGGTCTGTCTGGTGAGGAGTCATAAATTAGGCGGAGAAGCCAAGAGTCCGAGTAGGTGTTTAGGAGGCTGTGGTGAGGCCCTGCCCAGCCGCACTGTCCCCGCCTCCTTGACTCGCCCGCCTACCTGCCCGCCGCTGCCTCACCGCGGCCTCCAGGTGGTCGTGTCGTGTCCCCATGGTGGTCGTGTCGCCGCCCAGGTTGATTGTCGCTTTATTACGCTCTTACTTTCTCTGCTTTTAAGGCCGCACGGCTTTCGTGTTTCTTCCTTCTTTGTAATGACCACCATCATCATTATCTTCAGTTTTCCTCCCCTCGCTGCTCTTCTTTTTTTCTTTTTTCTTCCTCCTCCGTTCTAGAAAGCCTCATGTCTTCCCTGGGTTTGGTTGAGGCTCGAGGGCTGCACATCCACCAGGCTGCTGCTGCTGCTGCTGCTGCTGCTGCTGCTGCTGCTGCTGTTTCTTCCCTCTCATCACGCAGGCATCGCTGCACCTCTCTGGCCCATTACTCTCCTCGGTTCCTTTAGTGACGCGAGAACAAGGCGGAGTAAAAGTCCCTTCCATTAATTGGCTGGCCGAATGATGCGCATTCCATGGGATAATTTAACCTAATTTCCCAGAGGTCGTTAGGTAATCATCCCTCATTCCTGTGCTGCTGACCACGACGACTCGCAGCCCGGGAATTATCGGGAATAAATCCATAAATACCTTTGTGAGTGTGGGAGCGGCGAGGCGGCCGCGGCGCGTCGCGGTAATAAAAGAAGGCTGCCCGGCCACCTTTGAAGACCCGGTGGCCGCGCCTGCCCGGGAGAGAGAGCGTGCGGGCGGCGGGCGTCACTGGGTTGTCAGCTGCTCATCGGGTGTCCTGTGCCTCCCGTCAGGAGGCCTCCAGCACCCCGCCCTGCCAGCTGTCCCCTGGTGGGCCTGTGGTCTCGCAGCCTCCGACCAGCGGGGCCGTGGGCCTGAGTGGATTATTTCTGGTTAAAAACACCAATAAACTGACGACCTTATCAGTAAGAACGGGAACCGTGCGCCGGCCCCTTCCCTCCCCCTTGCGTATACTGCCTGGTGGCGCGAGGCAGGGGCGGCTGTGACGGCTAAGGCGGGGCTGGAGGCAGCTGAGTGAGAATCCAGAATGAGAGGCTCTGGATTCTGAAGGCGGCAAGAGCGGGGCGGGCGGGCCAGCTGTGACTGTCTTCCTGTAATGGTCTCCTCACCTTCATTAGCAGTAATTATTCCCGACCAGAAGCTTTGTTCCGAACGAAGGAGCGAAGGAGGGAGTGTAGACCCGCCACCAGCCCGCCGCCCACCCACCACCACCACCACCACCACCACCACCTCCAGCGCCGCCGCCTCCGCACTCACTCGTTCTGGTGGCTTAGCTCTTTTTCCGCTCGAGGGACAAAGAAAACGAGAACTCCCAAAGTTTTCTGCGACGCACTCAGCCTCTCCTTCCCTCGCTACACTTTATCCCACGCTACTTTCACACTTTTCTCCTCACTCTTCCCGCGTCTCCCGTCCCCCTGCCCCGCCCCGCCCCCAGGATCAGTAGACAGGCGGCGGGGATTGACGGGGAGCACGCAGCACCTCCCTGTCTGGCTGCAGGAGGCTGAAGGCGAGAGACGAACGTGTTATGAGGCTTCTATCGCGACACTCGAGAGCATCCTTGTCTCTGTCCTGCTTAGAGATAATGAGAAAATAGAGTGAGAGGAGAGCGAGAAGAGCAAGAGGCCGCCGCTATTTTTAAAGACAAAGGAATGGAGGAAAGATTAAAAGGTGTGTATAGAAATAAAGTATACGGACAAGACAAAGAGAAAGAGGACATAGATAGGTGAAGAAGAGACATAATTTTTGAAGATAGTGGAATGAAGGGAAGCTAACATAATGTACAGATAGACGAAGAGGAAGAGGGAGAGAGGGAGAAAAGCATAGGAGAATTGAAAGGATCACAGTTTTTAGAGACAAAGGAATGAAGGAAAGATGAATGACGTGTATTGGAGTAAAATATATAAATAGATGAAAACAGGGAGGAAGAGAAAGAAGACGTGAGGAAGAACAGAACAAGTTCCAAATGGTGAAAGACAAAGGAAGGAAGAAAAGATAAAGCACAGACAAATGGAAATGGAGACGAACACAAAGAGAAAGAGGAAGAAGAGATGCATAGAACTGAAAGAAAGGAAGATGAACGATACAAAAAAGAAAAAAATAGAACCACGGATTAAATAAAAGGCAAATTACAAAAAAAGCACAAAAGAATAGAGGAAGAAAAGGAGAAAGAGGCAGAAGAGATGCATAGAACTGAGAAAAAGGAAAATAAACGCTATGAAAGGAAAAATGAACTACACACACAAAAAAAAGAGTAAGAAGAGAAGGAAAGAGAAGAAGAAATACATAGAACTGGAAAAAAAAGGAGGAAGAAGATGAACTATATAAAAGAAAAAAAAGAAAACTGCGAATGAAAAAAGAAACAAATCATAAAAAAACAAAAACAAAAAAAGTGGAGAGGAATGAATGAAATGAAAGAATGAAAAAGACAAATTATAAAAAACAAAAACTAAAAAAGAGGAAAGGAAGACGAGGAGGAAGAGGAGGCGTGGGAAGAGGTTAACATACATGGACAGGTGAACAAAGGGAAGAGTCGATTAAAGGAATCAAGAGGAGGGAAGACACGAAAGAAGGACTGCGACCACTCAGGTAAGGAAGAGGAGGAGGAGGAGGAGGAGGAGGAGGAGGATGATGGCAGGATTTCAAAGGTTAAGGGATGATCCTGTCCTTGTCAAGTGGGGGCAGGTAGGATGTCGCCATAAGGACTCAAAGGAGGGCAAAGGATCATCCAAATAGTATCCTACAGAAAGTCGGGAATCCTTTGTGTGGGATCCTTTCGATTTAATTATCTCTCTCTCTCTCTCTCTCTCTCTCTCTCTCTCTCTCTCTCTCTCTCTCTCTCTCTCTCTCTCTCTCTCTCTCTCTCTCTCTCTCTCTCGTTTCATGTTCTTTTTTTCGTATTTGCTTTTGTTTTTTCTTTTTCTTTTTCTCAATTATGTTTTTAATTTGTTTTCTCTTGTTGGTTTTATTTTCTTATTTCATTTTCTCTTTTTTTCTGGTTTTTTGTACCTTGTTTTTCTTTTTTCAAACTTTTAATATCGATGTTTCCTTTCATTCACTCACTCAATCACACACACACACACACACACACACACACACACACACACACACACACACACACACACACACAAATAACCCACGAGTATATATGTACAACGTGTGTGCATATATGCGTGTACGTGAGTGTGTGCGTGCGTGCGTGCGTGCCTCACAATTACTCCAAAGGGAAAAACCTGAAGGGAAGATGTTACCACGTGGGGTGAAAGTAACAGTGAGGTCCCAGGGGCATCACAAGGGGCACGCCGACACTGTAACAGCCCCCCCTCCCTACCCCCGCCCCAACATAGCGACTGAGGGCGGGTGGGTGGGGTGAGGGATGGAGGGAGAGAGGGAGTAGGTAGGGGGTGTCCTGCGGGGCCTGGTTGCTGCCACATGGCCCAGCACTGGTTGTGTTTATGATTCAGTGGGATGGGGAGGAAAGATAGAAGTGGAATTTGAAGATGCGTGGAAAAAAGGTAAATAAAGATTGAGAATAAGGTAGGTGGATTAGGAAAATACGAAGAAATAGAACAGTAAAGGAAGATAGATAGATGAAAAGTGAAGGAAACTAAATAAGAATGAGAAATAGAAAAGATTAGTGGAATTTGAAGATATGTGGAAAAAAGGTAAACAAAAAAATTGAGAATAAGAAAGGTGGGTTAGGGAAATACGGATAAATAGAACAGTGAAGGAAAATAAATTGAAATAAAAGCTGTAAAAAGAACAAAATGAATAAGAATGAAAGGTGTAGAAAAGACAGTAGTGGAATTTGAAGATACGTGATAAAGAGGAAAATATGAGAATCAGGAAGCAAAAGAAGGTTGTGAAAAGATTATGAAAGAGGTGAATTACTGAGACATGGAGAAACAGAAGAGCGAAAAAAAGGAAAATAAATAAAAATGAAAGCCGTGGGAAAGACGATAGTGGAATTTGAAACTACTTGGAAAAGGGAAGAAGGAAAATAGAGAATAATGAAGGAAAATAATGTTGTAAAGAGATGATGAAGAAGGTGGAATAAGAAAACACGGAAAAATGTAAGAAAGATGAAAGTAAGATAAGAAAAGGAAAGTTGTAATATATGAATGAAGAAAGAAAAAAAGAAAGATAATGAAGAAGATGGACGAGGGAGACACAGAGAAACAAAACAATAAAAAAGAAAAAAAGAAGAAAAATGAAATCTGTAGAAAAGATAGTAGTGAAAAACTTTAAGATTCGTGGAAAAGAGATACAAGAAAACGAGTATTAAAATGAAAATAAATCAAAATAGAAAAAAAGAAAGAACAGAGAAAAAGAAGAATGAATGAATGAATGAATGAATGAATGAATCAGAAAAAAAGAGCAAAGAATGGGGAAGTAAAAGACAGGAAGCAAGATAATGTGAGACAATTGGTGTGTGTCGCTAGGTACTGGGGAGGGGAAGGGGAGACAAGAGGGGAGAAAGAGAGAGGCAGGGAGGGGAAGGGGAGAGAGAGAGAGAGAGAGAGGCAGGAAGGGGAAGAGAAGGGGAGATTCTTGCATTCCTTCCTTTCACCCTTCTTCTCCACCCTCATTCCTCCCATCATTTTCTCCCATCACCCCATCTTTACTCCCCATCACCCCATCACCCCATCACCTCCACCCATGCTGCCATCATTCACTCTCCCCCCTGCTTGAAACGGCGGAAACCCAATGTGTGTGTGTGTGTGTGTGTGTGTGTGTGTGTGTGTGTGTGTGTGTGTGTGTGTGTGTGTTTATAGTACCACACAGTATATCTTATTAGTACAGTTTTATCCTTCCTTCTCTTCACTACCCCTTCCTTCTTCTTCTCCTCTTCTTTTCCTTCCCTTCCCTTTCCCCTCCTCTTCTTTCCCTTCTCTTTCCTTTCCCTTCCCTTCCCTTCACTATCCCTTCCTTCTTCTTCCTCTCTTCTTTTTTCCCTTTCCTTTTCCCTTCCCTTTCCCTTCATCACCCCTCCCTTCCCCTTCTTCTCCTCTCTTTCCCCTCCTTTCCCTTCCCCTACTTCCCCTCCCTTTCCTTCCTTTCTCTTTCCCTTCCCTTCCCCTTCTTTCACTTCCTTTCCTTTCCTTTCCTTTCCCCTTCCTTCCCTTCCTTCCCCTTCCCTTCATCTCCCCTCCCCCTCCCTCTTTCCTTTCCCCTCCTTCCCCTCCCTTCCCCTCAATTTCCCCTCATTCCATCACTAGGAAAAAAACCTCCACTTTCTCAACAACTGAACAATGAAACACCCCATCACCACCACCACCATCACCACCACCACCACCACCACCACCACCACCACCACCACCACCACCACCACCACCACCACCACGCGCGCTCTCTCTGCAGGACTCGTAAGTGACAGTGAATGGTGACCGCCACTACACGCCAGCTGATCAGGGTGGTGGTGGTGGTGGTGGTGGTGGTGGTGGTAGGATGTGAAAGATAAGTAAGAGGTGCTTTAGGATTAGAGGAATAGTGTCTTTAGGATATCTAGGAGCATATCTTGAAGCTTAAGGATGTTCAGGATGAGAGCATAGGAGCGTTAGGATATGTAGGATGTGAATAGGAGGATAAGGATTTGTAGGATAACAGTTGGAGCATAGGGATGTCTAGGATGAGAGCATAGGATCATAAGAATGTCTAAGATAAAAGAGTATAAGGATGTCTGCAATAAGAGCGTTGGAGCATAAGGATGTTTAGGATAACGGAGCATAAGGATATCCAATATAAGAGCATTGGAGCATCAGAACATGTACAATAACAATATAAACATTAAAACCACTATGATAGAAAAGTAGGAGCATAGGAGCATATGGATGTCTAGAATAAAAGAACATAAGAATATCAATGAGACCGTTGGAGCATAAGAACATGTACAATAACAATATAAACATCAAAACCACTACGATAGAAAAAATAAGAGCATTGGAGCATAAGGATGTCAAGGATAACAGAACATAAGGATATCAGTGAGAGTGATGGAGCATAAAGCTGTATACAATAACAAAATAAACATCAAAAACCACTATGATAGAAAAATAAGAGCATTGGAGCATAAAGTTGTATACAATAACAAAATAAACATCAAAAAGCACCACGATAGAAAAGTAGGAGCATAGGAGCATAGGAGCATGAGAGGAGACAATGTAGCAGCCAGGCACTAGTTGACACCCAGAGCCATAGGGGCGCTTGGAGGGAGTGGTGGAGGCGAGTGGCAAAGCGGTGTAGTGAGTGCCAGGAGTCCCAGCAGTGCCAGCCTCTCCCTGACACTGCCCAGGTGCCCCGCGTGCCTCTCCTACACCACCACCACCACCACCACCACCACCACCACCGCCTCAGCTCTTCCACTAATTATCCTTTTAGTCAAATTTTTCACTCGTGTACTTGGAGAGAGTCGCCTTTGAGTGGGTGTGAGGGGGGAGGGGGGAGGGGGGAGGGGAGGTGGGGGAGGGGAGGGGAGGGTGCCATTAGCTCTAAGTGACCCCGAAACCACGCATCCATCACGGGGAGGAGCGGCTGCGGGCACACACGCATACGCACACACACACACACACACACACACACACACACACACACACACACACACACACACACACACACACACACACACAAATACGCACACACAGTAGTAGTAATGGTAGTTTATTGACAAAATGTGGGTATATATCAAGTTTAGCTCTCAAGAAGACTTCATATATCAGAAAAAAAGTAAATCTTGTCCACACACACACACACACACACACACACACACACACACACACACACACACACACACAGGGAGCAGCGTATGCGTCTCAAAACACGTGTATGGAGGTGACGGTGACGCCCTGGGAGAAAGGAATTTTTTAACCCTGGGGCGCCACACCCACAGGGGCCACCGGGGGAGCCACACCTGGGAGAGACACACCTGGAGACTCACACAGGATTATTCTTTCCCCTGTGGTTATGTTTCATTCTTTCCTCCTACTTTATTTCCATTTTCCCTCTTTTTTTCCCTTTCCATCTTGAAGGTTTTTGTGACTCAAGTAATGAATTGAATAAAAGGTGGAGTTTTTTTTAAGTAATAGTACCACTCCATCTTTTCCGGGACTCCACATCACTCCACTTTCTCCATAACTCCACTTTCTCTTTTTTTTCCTTTCCATCTTGAAGGTTTTAGTGACTCAAGTAATGAATTGAATAAAAGTTAGAGTTGTTTTCTTTTTTGAAGTAATAGTACCACTCCACCTCTTCCGGGACTCCACATCACTCCACATCCTCTATAACTCCACTAAAACCTTCCCTTCCAACTTCCACTTCCCCTTCCACTTCCCACAAGCACCACCACTCATCAACACCACCAATTTGCCGTAACCTTCCGTACCCTTCCACCACCACCACCACCACCACCACCACCACCACCACCACCACCACCACTCCTCCGTCAGCTGTCACCCGTCTCTTCTGAATCCGCAGCGACAGACAGAAGGAGGAAAGTAATTGGGGATGAACGGAAGCTATTACATGTTTAGACAGGTGAGCGTTGGGGACAGGTGAATGGGGAGGGGAGAGGGGGGGACAGGTGAGAGGGGAGAGGGGTGAGGGGAGTGGGGTGAGGGACTTAAAGGGGGAAATGAGGTGATTTAGTGTGTGTGTGTGGTCGTGTATTTTTAAGTTCGGTGTGAGTGGTTATGGGTTTTTTTCTTCTTTTTTACCCTTTTTCGTGTTCTAGTTCTTGTTTTTACTATTTCGTATTTATTTTTATTTTGTTTTTTCTTTCGTGTTTTAAGTTTTTATTATCCAATTTTGTTTTCATTTTTATTCGTTCAATTTTTTCTCATTTACTCGTATTTTTTCATTTATTTTCATAATGTTGTTGTTTGTTTATTGATTGAAATATAATAGAAAAACATTCAGCAAAACAACAGACAAAAAATAAATAAATAAAAACATAAATATGAGAAACAAATAAACGACGACAACAACAACAACAACAACAACAACAACAATAAAACACAAGACGAAAAATGAATTAGACGAAAACAACTACAAAATCAAATGAATAAATAATGAAAGAACGTCAATTTTTCAGCCTCCCGCCAGCCAAACCCAGAAACAACCAGTCCTCAAGTAATATTTATTCATTATTCACCGTAATTGATTGTCCGACGCCGCGCTGGCTACCTGGTTACATCACATTCACTACAGGTACTAATACTCGGTTCGACTCCCCCTTCAATTTATGACCTGCTCCCCAACCGGTCCATTACAAGGCGTAGGATGTAATAAAGGTGGTTTGCAAGTCAAGTACTATGGGAGAGATAACTTTATCGCCTCCTTGGTCTTCTCTCTCTCTCTCTCTCTCTTTCTCTCTCGCTGTTTATTCTTTTATTCATCTTTGTTTTTTTTTTCTTGTTTTTATTTTGTTTTTGTTTTTTTTTTGGTTTCGGTGTTCGTTAATGTATTTTTTTTTTCATTGGTTAGGGTTTTGTTCCTTTATTTTCGTTCTGTACTTGTTTTTTGTTGTTTCTATTGTTATATTGCTTTTTTTTTTGTTTTCATATTCCGTTTTTTTTCCAATTTTCACTTTTATTTTGTTTCTTTGCACGCTTTGTTAATTTTCTTCTTTAATTTATCATCTTTGAGTAATTTCTTTCAGTTTTCTATTTGTATTCATCAGAAACTTTTAATTTATTCAATAACCTTATCTTTAATTC
>JAHFWG010001888.1:0-15823 GCA_020233015.1 Callinectes sapidus | reverse complement strand
AATGCTGGTGCAAGACTTGATCCAGTGTTTCCCTGGCTTGGCAGGGGCGGTCATATTGTGAGTTAGTGACTCATTTAAGTGATGTGAAATAGTTTACTTGCTCAATTAAATTAAGTGATGTGGAATAGTTTGTTAGTTATACAAGTGACTTACGGGAACTGTGATTTGAGATTATAACTAAAAGAAATGTATACTTGCGTCATATAGGAGGTGACTGGAGGCGGTCATATTGTGAGTTACTTTGAGTTATTTGATGAATTAATGCGTGATTTAGAATGTACAATGATACAGTGCAGTTATTTACAATGTACCCAGGTGCTAGGAGATCATCAGTTGAATGAAGTGTTGGAAGGAGGGTTATTTATGACATGTATTTCAGGCTGAATCAACGCAATAAAGATACAGCAAGGCAGCCTTGGACTATACCTCATCCCACAGTACAATTCAGCAATATCGCAGAGCAGCCATGGAGCAACTGAAGAAGGACCGTGCCACTGCCCAGAGGAGATTCAACAGGAAGGTTGGGCTCTTCAAGGAGGCACAAGGGAGGGGAGACTCAACAGAAACTCTACAAGTCTTGTATGAAGAGGTTTGTGAGTGTTTTAAACAAGTTGATGAGGTCAATGAGAATTTGATTGAGAGTTTAAAGAGTAATGAATCTTGTGAAGAATATGAGGACTATATAAGGGAACTAGAAACTATAAAATGTACTTTACTTGAGACTTTGAAAGCAAAATCGAAAGAAAAGTAAAAGTGCTTGCCATGAAAAAACTTGAACCTCCTAAATTTAATGGATCAGTGAGAGCATTTCCCTCTTTTATCAGAGATTTTGAAAGATTAGTTGTGGCACAACATGGTGAGGACCCTTATGTACTCAGAATATCACTGGAAGGGGAACCTAGGAGACTGGTTGAAGACTTAGATGATTACAACACTATGTGGGAAAGATTATATGACGTGTATGGTAATGAAGGAAAGTTGATTGATGCAATTTTGGGAGATATAAGGTCATATAAGCCATTGAATGATGGAGAGGATAGAAAGTTAATCAGTCTGATCAATACGGTAGAGAAAGTATGGTTAGATGTGAATAACTTAAAGCTAACTAAAGAGTTGGAGAATACCACTGTCCTGACTCAAGTAGAAAGATTATTACCCTTGATGTTGAAAAGGGAATGGGCTATTAAAGTGCAAGAATTGCAGACGGACAAGTTTAAAAATTTGGTTACATTCTTAACAGGTCATAGGAAGGCTTTAGAATATTTACAAGACGATTCCAGAAAGACTGTCACTACCAAGGTAGCAGTGCATACAGTAGATAAAGATCCTACAAAAGAAAGTGATGTATTAGAAGCTATAAGATTGTTAACTGTGGGACAAGAAAGGCTCCAAAATCAAATGTCAGAATGCTTAACCAGTTTATCTCGGGTAAGAGAGGGGAAGTATCAAGGCAGGTCTCAGATAGCAAAATTTAATGGTGAAAGGAAATTTTGTCCTGTGCATGATAGTGAATCTCATGAAATGCAAGATTGTACAACATTTCAGCACTGGACAGCTGAAAATCAGATGGAATTTCTAAGGCAAAAGGGAATTTGTTTTGCCTGTCTAAAGAGAGGACATCTATCCAGGGAATGTGATAAGAAATTTGCTTGTAGAGTAAGAGTAAATGGAGATGTATGTGGGAAGCATCATCACTCAATTTTGCACCCCTTGTTTACCAGTTCACAGTCTTCTGTAATTGATGTCACAAGTAACTATTTGAGTAAGAAAGGTGCCCTGTTGATGACTGGCTTTGTTGCTTGCGGAGGTACTTCTATTCCCACATTGTATGATGCTGGAAGTAATATCAGTCTGATCACTTTTAGAATGGCTAAGAAACTAGGACTCAAAGGTGTCCCTATACACCTGTCTATGACAAAGGTTGGGAACCACACTGAAGAATTAGATAGTATTGTTTATGAAATGTGCTTAAGAGACCAAGCAAGGAAAGAAAAGGTTATTGAAGTTTGTGGAATTTCTGAAATAACTGTTGCTCATCATCAAGTGGATCTGTCGAACGTTGCAAAGAAACTTGAGGTGTTGGAGAGAGATATCCAAAGGCCTGAAGGGCGTATAGAGCTCTTGATAGGATCTGATTACTGTACTCTAATGCCCCAAGTCATAAAAACTGTAGACAACGTTCAGTTGATGTCTAATGAGTTTGGATTCTGTATAAGGGGGAGAGTAGAAGATCAGGGAGATGAAAGAAGATACCAGGTGCAGATTAATCATGTAAGCTATAATAACGCCACAGATTGGGATTTCACAAATAAACCTAATGTGGGCAAGCTGGTGGAACAATATTTCTTATCCGAGAGTCTAGGAACAGAATGCATTCCAAAGTGTGGAGGCTGCAAATGTGGAGGTTGTTCAACAAAGGGAAATTTGACCATTCAGGAAGAAAGAGAGATGAAACTTATTGAAGACGGATTAACGTACGATGAACAAAATCACTGCTGGACATCTAGGTATCCTTGGACTTCTGATCCTACTACACTACCAAATAACGTCTTTATGGCATTTGCTAGACTAAAGGCCACTGAACGTCGGTTGATGAAAAGGGGAGCAGCTCAATGTGCAAAATATCAAGAACAGATTCAAGATATGTTAGATAGAGGAGTAGCTGAAAAGTTATCGGAGGAAGAATTTACTCATACAGGTCCAACGTTTTATCTACCCCATCATGAAGTTTATAAAGCAGATTCCACTTCAACCCCAATAAGAATAGTATTCAATGCTGCAGCATCCTATCAAGGATTCTCATTGAACAACATGCTTGCAAAGGGACCTGATGTTATAAATAACTTAGTTGGAATATTATTAAGATTCAGAGAAGAGGAAGTAGGTATGGTGGGTGATATTAGGAAAATGTACAATACAGTAAAACTCTCTGAAGAGGATATGCACACTCACAGATTTCTATGGAGAGACTTCAAAGTGGACAAAGAACCTACCCATTATAAACTGAAAACTGTTACATTTGGAGATAAGCCATCAGGATCGATTGCAATGTTGGCCCTTCGTAAGACTGCAGAACTGAACGATGATTTCCCTTTAGCCTCTAAAATAATTGCAGAGGATTCATATGTTGACGACATCATAAGTAGTGTTAATTCAAGGGACTGCGCAATGGAAAGAATTAATGAAATAGATTATGTTTTAAGACTAGGAGGTTTTCAGATTAAATACTGGGTCTTATCTGGAGAAGGGGATGATAGTATTGCAAAAGTATTGAATACTGACCAGGAGAAGGTTCTAGGTTTAGGTTGGAAACCCAAACAAGACATTTTTTCATTCAAAGTTAAACTTAATTTCTCTAAAAAGACAAGAGAAGGTAGATTAGAGTCGGACGTGACCTATGAGGATTTTGAAAGTCATATTCCACCCCTGCTGACCAGAAGAAGTGTCTTATCACAGTTTGCAACACTGTATGATCCTCTGGGACTGTTGACTCCCTTCACGCTAAAGACGAAATTAATGATGCGATCTATCATTATGGAAGTTAGCCAAGGAAACTCAAAGGGGTGGGATGAGCCTCTCAGTGAAAATCTATATTCAGAAACGTTGAAGTTGTTCGGTGAAATGTTTGAGATTGAGAAACTCTCATTTAGAAGATGCATAAAGCCAACAGCGGTGATTAAAGACCCAGAAATGATCATCTTTTGTGATAGTAGTAAGAAAGCATATGGAGCTGTAGCTTATGTTAGATGGGAAAGAGAAGATGGTGGCTATCATGTAAATATCCTTTGTTCAAAGAACAGAATAGCTCCTATGAGGCAACTCAGCATACCTCGACTAGAACTGTGTGCTGCTGTCTTAGCAGTCAGATTGAGAGTGACTATTGAGAAGGAGATGAGATACAAATTTTCTAAGACGATTCACATCACGGACAGTGAGATTGTAAGGGCACAAATCCAAAAGGAATCCTATCGATTTAATACCTTTGTTGGAACCAGGGTGGCAGAAATTCAATCAAAGTCTGAGCCCACTGATTGGTATTGGGTATCTTCTAAAGAAAATAGTGCTGATTTAACTACCAGAGAATGCAATCCTACGGAATTAGACATAGAATCTGTATGGCAAAGGGGTCCAGAGTTTCTATATCAAGAGTATTTAGAATGGCCTGTGAAACAGACCATAATGCCTGAGCTTCCAGATGTTGTATTTGCAAAGGTCACCTTGAATACAGGAAACTTTACAAATCAACTGGTGGATGTCCATAGATTTAGCAATATGAGACGTCTATTGTCAGTGATAGCTAGGGTTATGAACGCAGTAAGAAGAAGATCATTAAAGGCTATATCATGTGACCCCAGTACTGAGGATGTACAGAGAGCAGAACTTTATTTGGTTAAGAATGCTCAAGCAAGTTTGCCGCCAGATTGGGAGAAGAGGTATAAACGCTTAGGACCAAAGATGAGAGAGGATGGCATAATCACTGTGGGCAGTCGTATGGCCAAGTGGTTGAAAGACGATTGGAATTGCAGTCAGTTCATACTACTTCCTCCAAAAGACCCATTTTCCGAACTGTACTTGTCCCACATACATAATGAAGATCATTGTGGAGTAGAATCGAGTCTTGCTAGAGTTCAAGTGAAATATTGGATATTGGGTGCAAGAAAGACTATGAAATCCATTAGAAAAAGGTGTGTGCTATGTCGCAGAATAGACAAATTCTGTACATCCCAGTGTATGGGAGAATTGCCTAAGGAAAGACTTCAGCCATGTCCTCCATGGTATAATGTGAGCGTTGATCTCTTTGGTCCCTTTTGGGTTTGTGATACAGTAAAAAGGAGAGTGAAGAAGAAGGTGTTTGGAGTAATTTTCAGCTGCATGGTGACAAGATCTGTCCATTTGGATATTTCTGAAGGTTATGATACTCGAAACTTTCTTACTGTATTGAAGAAATTCACTTGTCTTAGAGGATTCCCAAAAAAGCTATATTCAGATAATGGTACGCAATTGGTATCTGCCAACAAGGAAATGAGAGAAATGGTTATTCAGTGGAATAAGAAGGAAATATTCAACTATGGAAAGTTTAAAGGTTTATCCTGGGTATTTAACAAATCTGCAGATGCCCCATGGGAGAACGCATGTAGCGAATCATTGATTAGATTGGTGAAGAGGTCTCTTACCAGAATCATAGGTGATTCCGTTGTGTCCTTTGGAGAACTACAGGCTGTGATGTATGAAGTTGCTAATGTCCTAAATGAACGGCCTATTGGATTTAAACCAGGTGAAAATCTTGATGAAGGGACTGTGTTGAGACCCAATGATTTACTACTAGGCAGATCCACCATTGAAGCTCCTTGTGGGTTTTGGGAAGAAAGTATTAATACCAATAGGACACATGCCTTTAAGATAAAGATAGTGGATTTGTTTTGGAAAAAATGGATGAAGAATTATTTCCCCACATTAATTGTGCGTCAAAAGTGGCATGTGAGTAAAAGAAATGTTCAGAAGGGTGATATTGTACTTGTTAATGATCAAAATGTATTGAGAGGAGAATGGAAATTAGCACAAGTTGTAGATGCCACACATGGAAGAGACGGAAAGACCAGAGACGTGATACTTCGGTATAAAAGAAACGACTCGGGGAATTATGTGGGTCAACGTGATATGCTCTTGACCAGATCAGTGCATCGACTAGTAGTGATACTCCCTGTGGAAGAGCAATAGAAATGAAATCAGACTTGATTTGTTGGGGGGAGTGTATTATGATTATCATAATAGCTGATGTATTATTGACATCCTTAAATGATTATTGTTGTTGTATGGATATTACTGGGTTGTAATGTGTACTTTATAAATTGTGCATTATATTGTATCCTTAAAGGTATTTGAGGTTATACTTGAATTGTATTGTATTATGGGTGTTTCATATTTCATGTATAAACGGTGGTTTGAGATTGGATGGTCGAAACGTGCAGCCCTGGGATTGGTTACTTCAATGCATCAGAGCGTGTTGTGTTGTAGAGATGAATTTGGTATTAATATGTATTGTAATGATATTGTATTGTACAATGAAGTGGGATTTGGATTAATCATCATAATCTAACTTATGAGATAATATTTATTATGTGATGGAGATAAAATTACATTATATGTCTGCTATGCAACTCGGATATAGCTGTGGGGACGCGTGTTAGTGTAGGAGGTAACAACATTCAGCCAGTCAGACCCGTGCCGCCACAGTGATGGGAAGTGGCAGAGTTAGTTCTGGACTCTTTCATTGTAAGTACCAACCTGTTCACTTTGGTGTTTTATTGTGGATGAAGAAGATATGTTGTACATTGTGATAGCTGTTGATGAGAAATGTGATAAGGGAACTGGCAGTAAAAGAAGTGTATATTTGCAGTGTGGCAGATAGGGAGTACTGCTGCTGACCGATCTTAGTGCTGTTTCTAATTTGGCGTTGGCAAGCAGATGGTGAGTTACTAGAGCATTCCAATGAGATGAAATATTGTGATAGTGATATAAGAGACTTGTTGATGGGAACTGTAACGAGGAACCTGAGACTACAAAGTGTACATTTGCAGTGTGGCACCTAGGGTGATAATGCTGGTGCAAGACTTGATCCAGTGTTTCCCTGGCTTGGCATGGGCGGTCATATTGTGAGTTAGTGACTCATTTAAGTGATGTGAAATAGTTTACTTGCTCAATTAAATTAAGTGATGTGGAATAGTTTGTTAGTTATACAAGTGACTTACGGGAACTGTGATTTGAGATTATAACTAAAAGAAATGTATACTTGCGTCAGATAGGAGGTGACTGATGCAATACCGAGTGCAACGTGTTCCTGGCTTGGAGGAGGCGGTCATATTGTGAGTTACTTTGAGTTATTTGATGAATTAATGCGTGATTTAGAATGTACAATGATACAGTGCAGTTATTTACAATGTACCCAGGTGCTAGGAGATCATCAGTTGAATGAAGTGTTGGAAAGAGGGTTATTTATGACATGTATTTCAGGCTGAATCAACGCAATAAAGATACAGCAAGGCAGCCTTGGACTATACCTCATCCCACAGTACAGGCATCTCTCGTTAACACCTAAGTGACGCAGTTAAGTGTTCGTGAAATTACGATCAAACATCACACTTGGTAAGTATTCGTTTAATATTACAGTTCTAATGACAAAAGAGCTTCTTTTTTATGTAGAAGGGAGGCGGCCAAGGACGACAAAAATAAAACAAAATAGCCCACTTTAGTGCCGGTCCCTGGAAAGTCCGGATTCATGCGCCAAAGGAAGGGGATAAGTGTCTTGATACCTCTCTCTTGAAACAGTTCAAGTCATAGGCAGGAGGAAATACAGAAGCAGGAAGAGAGTTCCAGAGTTTACCAGAGAAGGGGATGAAAGACTGAAAATACTGGTTAACTCTTGCATTAGAAAGGTGGACAGAATAGGGTTGAGAGGAAGAAGCAAGTCTTGTGCAGTAAGGCCGCGGGAGCAGAGGAGGCACGCAGTTAGCGAGATCAGAAGAGTAGTTAGAGGGTTATTTATGACATGTATTTCAGGCTGAATCAACGCAATAAAGATACAGCAAGGCAGCCTTGGACTATACCTCATCCCACAGTACACTAAGGCACTAGTCCCCTTGGCACAATGTGTAAGTGATATTGGGGAGAAGGCAGGGAAGCCCCTCGGCCACTACTTGGGGGGATTTAACAACAGCATGTTGGTATCTGCCATAAATTTCCTCAACCACATGAGAAAGAAGTTCGCAGACCGCAACAACCAGGGTCATATGGCGCCGCTACCAAACGGATGAAATCCCATAAAACCGGTAAAATCAACTAAAATAAATCAGATGAAATAAAAACATTAAAAGATAAAATGTAAAAATAACCAAAGACAGGTAAAAACTATATAATAGAAAGAGGAGGCAAGCCTCCTTCAAAAAGACTAACACGTCATAACCGGGGGAAAGACACGCAGGCCCCAGCACCTTTCTTAGTCTATATACCTAGACCTTTAAAAAGGAAGCGTTGCCGGAGTTATCCCAAACTTGGGAACTCGACCAGCAAGTGCCGTACAGTCAGAGGAACCAGACAGTCATCGCAGAATGGTTGATGATCTAGTGACATCAGATAGGTGTGGGTGCGGCGAGTGTGGCCTATCTGCAGATGAGCTAAGGATGTCTGCCAACGATGGTCTTGGACATTAGCATAATGGCAAGGATGAGAGACTGTCCTATTAATCTCACCCATTTTAGAGGTAGTACCAAGAACGTTCCACCTCTCCTGCCAAATAGCTATGATAGCCTCACGAATTGTTGGGAATACATCGGAATACGGGACAGGGTTAGGAAGAGCACCCCTAATAGACGCTTTCCGGAAAGTCTATCAGCTCGTTCATTGCCAGACACGCTGACATGTCCCGGAATCCAGCAAAACTCATTACGATATCCCCTCTTGTAAAGGAGATACAACTATTCAAGTGCGGAGAGGACCAGGCGATTACCAGGAAGAGGATGAGAATTAAGAGCAGAAAGAGCATTACGAGAATCACTAAAAATCGTAAAATAATCAACAGAAAAAGTATCAATAATTTGTAAAGCCAGAATTACTGCAGACAATTCAGTAGTAAAAACAAGCCACCACCAGGAGACTACACCCCTCCCCCGACAGAACACAGGGAATACTACACCAAATCCAACAGCGGTATCAGGTTTAGAACCATCAGTAAACACTGAGATAGAGCCAGAATGGTCACAGGTATGTTCTAGGAATAGGGTACGAGCAAAATTAGGTGGTAAATCTGTAATATCTACAAACGGACACGCCGGGGAACTGCCAGTACCCAACTCTAGGCAACCTGTAATGGCAGATAGAAATTAAAGGAAGAGATATTGTCGACATAATATACTCAAACTGAAACCCAAAAGATTTGGGGAAACTGGGACAAGGAGTAAAAGAGGGCGAATGAGAATCCTGTTTGACCAACTGACAGGAGACAGACTGGGGAAGGCGTTGTAACCGGAACCAACAACGCAAGAGGGACGAATGACGACGCAAATTAAGAAGCAAGAAGTCTGCATTAGGTGCTGCAACAGCTTAGGTCATATGGCACCACTAGGGTTAACAGGAGATCGGAAGGGACCGGTAACACAGCGGACTCCGGCATGGTGCACAGAGTCGAGAATACGTGGGCGATTCTCTTTAGCAGAGGAGTAAATCTCACAGCCATATTCCAACATGGGAAGGACAAGTGTCCTGTGGAAGAGAAGTGTGTCCCTGTCGGCACCCCAAGAAGTATGAGCTAGAATCCGAAGAAGCGATAAGGCTTTCTGACAAGTCATCTTCAGGGAACGAAGATAGGATGAGCCACCCAGGTAAGACAACTGTCAAAGTCTAGACCAAGATAGAGTCGTCTCAACACATGAGATGCGCCTATTTCAGATAGAGATCTGGGTCAGGATGAGCACCGTGAAGTCGACAAAAGTGCATGGCTACAGTCTTTGAGGAAGGAAAATCGGAAACCGCGTTAAACAGTCCAACGATATACCCTATTAATTGATAGTTGCAGCTTTCGTTTTATCAACGACATACGAACAGCTGAGAAAGAAATAGAGAGATTGTCAACTTAGAGGGAGCTATGGACGCCATCAAGGAGCACACCAATGACACCATTAATTGCGAAACGGTGACACAGAGAATACTACCCTGTGGTACACCATCCTCAAGAGTGAAATCCTTAGAAAGAACACGACCTACCCGGACTCGTATAAGACGGTCAGGAAAAACTGCCAAATAAAAAGAGGGAGGTGGCCACGAAGACCAGACTCATATAAACTATGTAGAATGCCGTGACGCCAGGCTGTGTCATGCTTTCTCCAAATCGAAAAATACAGTCACTTGGTGGTGATTATTGGCAAACGCCCTGCAAATGGAGGATTTCACTTCACGACACTTAATTGGCGTCAGAACAGTGCTAACGAGAGATGCCCACGTCGCCACACCAGCCAGTCGAGCTCCTACACTCGGCCAGTGAAGAACTCCGCCCGCTGCTCCTGCCTCAGCTTGCGGACACATCGGACACCTCTAACCGCTGCCCCTGCCTCGCCGCCCCGGTGGCAGGGTGTCCGTCATAGCTGAGGCTTTTATACGGAATTGATTTTGTGGGTTTTTCCCTGCTAAATAGCTACTTCCAAAGAGTAGACTGCATCGTAACAGCTATATCCAAGGAATAGCTAGACTGCTTGTTTTATCGTTAACGCTACGAGTACGTACTGCGTTTTCCTTTTACCGACCTCTCCAAGGAATTGTTCTGGTATGTCATTACCTTGGTTCCTCCCTTTTTTAATGATAAGTGAAGTATAATTCATGTTTTTCGGTGATTCACGGATCCCGATTTGTGACTTGTTTGTGTTTTTGCTTGTGCTTTTTTTTTGCTTGTGTTTTTCTATTGACACTACAGTGGAAATGGCTGGCACTGACTCCGATTCCCGCCGGAGTTCCTCCCACTCCAGTAACAAACGCTCCAAGCCGGATACGGAACGCCATAGGGAAGAACATAAGGGGAGGAAGGATTGCCAACAGGTGGATAATGATCCACAGCCCGGGTGCGCTTCCCAGTCGTCACTAGTTGCCGCGGACCCTCCGCCCCCGCCGGGCCCACCCCAGGATGTAAACAGTGCCGCCGCACCTCAGTCCCCTGACTTCAGCCAGTTAACTGCACTGCTAAGTACTGTGATCCAGAAGCTAGATACCAGTGCACAGGCCAGTACGTCGCAGCAGAGCTTCTCAGGCTTCAGTGGTGCCCATGCGCTAGACACCTTGGGGCAAAGCCCGGCGCTTTCTACCTCCCAGGTTGATGAGGACGATGCCTTCTCGCAGGCTCTTGGAGAACTCTCTGCCCATTGTCATGGGGAAGAGGAAACGGGCGAACCTTTGTCAGAACGGCTGGCTTCCATCCTGAATGAAAGTTTGAGACGCCGTCCATCCTCGGAAGCCATAAAACTGACATGTAGCAAGATTCAACTTCCTAACAATGTGCCGAACTTGTGTGTTCCTTACACGAACTCTGCCATTACCAAAGCCTTGAGTACTGGTGGAAAGCTCCTTGACACCCGGCTGCTTCACACTAATGGTTTGCTTTCTAAGGCACTAGTCCCCTTGGCACAATGTGTAAGTGATATTGGGGAGAAGGCAGGGAAGCCCCTCGGCCACTACTTGGGGGGATTTAACAACAGCATGTTGGTATCTGCCATAAATTTCCTCAACCACATGAGAAAGAAGTTCCCAGACTGCATGTCCATGACTCTGCCTTCACAGACCTTTGCAAATGGGACTGTGAAGTAGGAACTGATGCCTTGTTTCCCTTCGATGTCGCGAAGAAATGCGACGAAATTCACAAGACAAAGCGGATGGGGCGACCTTCTTTCCGGCCGCATAAGTCAAGAGGATCCAGGTGGTTCCTGCAAAGTAGGCAGCCAGCCGGAAGCAGGAGGTCCTTTTTTCAAACGGCAGATTCAAGGAGTTTGAGGCCTCTTTTAGGGCAACCAGCATCCCAGAGGCGGGGGATGCGTCGCCAAACCTCCCAGTAAGGCCAGCCCAGGTGAGCAATCTGAATGTTTGCCTACTTAACACCACTGATAATTTTGTAGCCGGTAAGGTTCATGCATGTAGCAAACAGTGGAAAATGTTATCAAAGGAAAAATGGATTCATCATGTGGTCCAGGGTTCCATCCTAGTTTTTGATAGTCTGCCTATCCAGAATGCCCTACCAAGGCCCTTAAACTTGTCTGTGGCTGATTCAATGGCCTTAGGCAATGCCATAGTTGGGTTCTTAAAACAAGGAATAGTGGAAAGGTCTATTATCTCTGGGGGACAAGGCTTCTTTTCAAATGTTTTTCCTATTATTAACCCTGATGGTACTGCCAGAGTTATTCTCAACTTAAAAAAACTTCAATGAATATATCACTCATGTCCACTTTAAGATGGAGTCTATTTCTGATGTGATTAATTTAGTGCAGCATAATTGTTATTTTATGTCTGTTGATTTCAAAGATGCTTATTTCTCAGTCTATGTAAAACCAGATGACAGGAAGTGGCTCAGGTTTATGTGGAAAGGGGAATCCTTCCATTTTACATTTATCCCCCAGGGTCTTACATCTGCACCTAGGATTTTCACGAAGTTGCTCAAACCTGTTCTTTCTCATTTGTGGAAACTTGGGATTGCAATTTTGTACTACATTGATGACTGTATCTCTGTTGCTTCTTCAGTAGCAGAGTTGTGCAATAATGTGACATATGCACTGCAGCTGTTTGATGCCTTGGGACTGACAATAAATGTTCAAAAGCCAGTTTTAACCCCTACTCAGGAAATTGAGTTTCTTGGCATAGTTTTAAATTCTGTTTCTATGACTGCCACATTGCCTAGTCGCAGAAGAGAGCACATCAAACAACAGGGTCAGTTCCTGTTATGTGACAACATCACCTTGTGGGATCTAGCCTCTTTTGTTGGTCTTAGTGTGGCTTCTGCTCCAGCAGTACCATTGGCCTCTATCCGGTACAAATATCTCGAGATCATTCGAAATAAGGAGTTAGGCTACAACCATGGAAATTATGATGTGCCAGTTTCCCTGGATGATCATGCAAAAGATCTCATCAGGTGGTGGATCTATCACAATGATTCTCAATCTAATTCTTTGCTCACTAGTCCCCCTCATCTAGAACTGTATACTGACGCCTCTCTGACTGGTTGGGGGGCAGCATTTGGGAATTCTAAGACGGGAGGTCATTGGGCTGCGGACGAACGACTTCACATTAATTATTTAGAATTGAAGGCTATTTTCCTGGGTTTACAATCGTTTTGTGGTAAGTGTGTGGATACGCACATTCGGATTCGCTCTGATAATACCACAGCAGTTGCTTGCATAAATAGGTGTGGTAGCACAAAGCCTCACCTCAACGAGATCACTGAGAGAAATTATGCTTAGACTCAATCCAGAGGTATTGTTTTATCATCTGAATATGTTAGAGGTGTCAACAATAGGTAAGGGGGGGGGCGGGGCTTACGCTGTATCAGCGCTTAGCTGCGGGCGCTCATCTCCCGTCTCCTTGGCCTTTGAGCCTGTGGTGGAATAGTCCCTTACCCCGGGACATGGGGCCAGCATGAAATCCGGGTTTCCACAGTTTACCTTCCCTAGGTTGCCCTAGGTACCCATTTATCGACCAGTGAAGGATGAAAACCTGGGTGAGGTCCGCGCCGTCCTCGTCCGTGATTGAACTCGGGCCCACGGATTCGTAGCCAGACGCGCTAGCCACTGCACCGTGGCGGCGCATATGTGGTGGCGGATAAAGAATCTAGGGTTAAAAATCTAGATACAGAGTTGATGCTTGCCCCACATAATTTTAGGAGATTGTGTGAAGTATTTTATATCCCAGATGTGGATCTTTTTGCCTCCCGCATTAATGCCCAAGTTCCCACCTATGTATCCTGGAAGCCGGATCCATCGGCAGCTTACATAAATGCCTTCACTGTTAACTGGGAAAATAGAAGTTTATATGCGTTCCCTCCTCTCAGCATAATTGGCAGAGTGCTGCGGCAACGCTTCTGACAATTCTACTCCTTTCAGCTTTCATTCCCTCCTTTCAGCATAATTGGCAGAGTGCTGCGCAAGCGTTAGGAAGACAGGGCAACGCTTTTGACAATTCTATCACTCTGCCCGACCCAGGTGTGGTTTCCCAAGGCTCTTCAGTTATTGGCGTCCCCTCCATTGCTTCTTCCTCCCAATCCTTTGATTCTGCCACAGTCTCCAGGCTCTGCTCACCCACAGGCGGACAATCTGGTGTTGACAGCGATGCTGTTATCCGGCAATCTTTTAAAAACTGAGGTTTTTCGGAAGTAGTTGCCCAATTTTTAATTCAATCATGGAGACACAGCACAAAACAGCAATATCGGACGCATATATCAAGGATGGGTGTCATTTTGTCTCTGCAGAAAAGTTAATCCATTTCAGCCACCTCTAGGTCAATTGTTGGATTACCTTTTGCTAGAGTTTAACAAGGTGGAGGGCCGCAGCTATAGCTCCATGAATGTCATACGCTCCGCCATTTCAGCTATAGCTAGCATTGAAAACTTGCCTGCTGGGAGGCATCCCTTGGTGTGTAGATTTCTAAAGGCAGCTTTCCAAGTGCGTCCTTCGCTTTCCAGATCTCGTATCCGGATTTGATTCTGAGCTACATCGAGGAATTGGGACCCAACCACTCTCTATCGACCATTCAATTGTCCAGAAAGTTAGTTATGCTGATGCTCTTGGTATCTGGCCAACGTGGTCAGACCTTACATGTCTTGGACATCAGGAACATGTCAGTTTGACCTTCCAGGGTTTCTTTTCGGATAGGTGACCTACTAAAGACTTCCAGACCTGGTGATCATTTCTCTGAACTTTATTTTGATGCCTATCTACCCAATAAATTGTTATGTGTTTACACCACTATTTTGTGCTATCTGAGGCGTACCTCTAATATCAGGGGAAATATTTCTAGTTTTTTCTTACATTTAGACCTCCATTCAAGGTGGCCTCGCGCGATACATTGCGGCGCTGGACCAGGGATATTATGTGCTCTGCAGGTCTTGACTTAAATATGTTTTCTCCTCACTCCACCAGGTCGTCAGCGGCCAGTAAAGCTGCCTTGTCGTTGCCGCTCTCCACTATAGTCACCACAATTGATTGGGCCAATGACTCCACTTTTGGAAAATTATATAGGAAACCCTTAGGGAATCCTAGTCAATTTGCAGGAGCAGTGCTCCACAAACACTGAACTTTTGTGATGTTTTTGTTGATTGTTGGGAATTAAACTGATTGTACCTTCTTTATTGGAAAATGTTTTGGAATATGCTCTGATTGTCACTTCTTTCTGGGAGTATGTTGGGGAAATACACTGATTATACCTTCTTTATTGGAATTCCTTTTTCCCTGATGTTTAATGGGTTCTCCTTTATATTGATCTATTGGTGCTGTTATTAGTTTGAGGAATCACTCTGAAGCTCTCGTTAGCACTGTGGTGATTTCAGTTAAGTGTTGTGAAGTGAAATTGTAAGATTAAACGAATACTTACCAAGTGTGATGATTGATCGTAATTTAACGAACACTTAACTGCGTCAGTTAGGTGTTAACGCCCTCCCTACCCTGCCCTATCTCGATCCATTATGTTCAGTTGACTCTGTCCATCCTGCTATTCTGAATGCTGATACCTCAAACCTCAAACCTCTGGTGTGGCGACATGGGCATTGTATTATGATTATCATAATAGCTGATGTATTATTGACATCCTTAAATGATTAGTGTTGTTGTATGGATATTACTGGGTTGTAATGTGTACTTTATAAATTGTGCATTATATTGTATCCTTAAAGATATTTGAGGTTATACTTGAATTGTATTGTATTATGGGTGGTTCATATTTCATGTATAAACGGTGGTTTGAGATTGGATGGTTGAAACGTGCAGCCCTGGGATTGGTTACTTCAATGCATCAGAGCGTGTTGTGTTGTAGAGATGAATTTGGTATTAATAGGTATTGTAATGATATTGTATTGTACAATGAAGTGGGATTTGGATTAATCATCATAATCTAACTTATGAGATAATATTTATTATGTGATGGAGATAAAATTACATGATATGTCTGCTATGCAACTCGGATATAGCTGTGGGGACGCGTGTTAGTGTAGGAGGTAACAACATTCAGCCAGTCAGACCCGTGCCGCCACAGGGATGGGAAGTGACAGAGTTAGTTCTGAACTCTTTCATTGTAAGTACCAACCTGTTCA
>JAHFWG010002803.1:0-7500 GCA_020233015.1 Callinectes sapidus | reverse complement strand
GATTGAGTAAGTTAGTTCGGGGCAGGCAAGAGGAAGTGTGTTGATGAGGTCATATGTGTCTGCGTGTCTTTCATGGAAGTTTGTTAGTTGTTTGAAGAGTCTGTTATGGTGTGTGAGGTTAATAGGGAGGATGTTGGACTCCTCGTGGAGAGAAAGAGAAGTCCTGAAATGGAACCACTTCGTTCCGAGGGCGAAGCGAAGGGCCCGGTTCTGGATCTTCTGTAGTTTGGAGAGGTTGGTGGGAGCGGCTAGAGAAAGGGCCAGTGGGCAGTAAGGTAAGAGAGGGAGGATGAAGGCTTTGTAAAGGTGGAGTTTTGTTTTAGTTTTACTGTCGAGGAATCTCTCCAGGCTGCTCAAGGCACCAGCGGCTATGGAAGCTTTTTTGTATTATGTGATGGCTAAATCTCAGGTAGTTATCAATGTTGAGGCCGAGGACCTTATTGGTGGAGCTGATTGGGATAGGGATTGGGTTTTGGAGTATTCTATAGAGAGAAATTAGGCGTGGTCCTCGGCGTGAGTTTTTTGTATGAAAGTAGGTGGTGACCTTTGATTTTTCAGGGTGGGGGAGAATGCGCCATTTGAGTTCCCATAAGCTTGTTGCTGTTATCTCATCCTGAATTTTGTCAGTGAGTGTCTAAATTTCTGGCACGGGCTAGTTGTGTGACATCATCAGCGTATTGGATAGTTAGTGAATCGTAGTAGGTCGGAGAGGGCAGATCTGCTGTGTACATATTGTAGAGGGTTGGGGAGAGCACGGATCCTTGTGGGACGCCTGCTTGGGGACTGAAGAAAGCCGAAAAGTTGCCCATGTGGCGAATGTTGGTTTGCCTCTCCGCCAGAAAACTGCACAACAACTTTTGAGTGATGAGTGGTAGATTAAAGTTGTTGCAAATTTTGTAAATAAAACCAATGTGCCAAACTGTGTCAAAAGCTTTCTGAACGTCTTTGGTGACTAAGGCTGTTCTGAAGTGGGGAGAATTGTTTTTTATGTAGGCTATGATGCTGTTGAGGGCGTCCTCGGTGGAAGCCTTGCTTCGGAAACCGAATTGCTGGGGTGACAGCAATCCGTTACTCTCGAGGAACGTCCTCAACCGCTGATTGATTGATGACACGTTCAAATGTTTTGGCAAGTATGTCTAACAAGCTTATGGGACGGTAATTTTCCGGAAGGTGGCGGTTTTTTCCGGGCTTGGGGATTAGAATGATGTTGGAAACTTTGAATAATTTAGGGAAGTACCCGGAAGCAAGGCAGGCGTTAAAAATGCCTGTTAGGCTTTCAATTACCTCAGGGGGAAGATTCTTTGCAATAGGCCAGGTGATGCCTGAGGGGCCAGGCGCGCGCCGCGGTGTATGCCTGATCAGCCGGGAGACATCCTCCTCCTCAACGGGTGTGGTGAGAAAGTGTAGAGGGTCTAATCTTGCTGAGAGGATTGCGTTGTGTGGTCGCATGTTGGGTGTGTTAGCTGTGATATTGTTTATGTGTGTTACACTGGGCTCGTGTAGGGGGAGAGGGTGGGCTTTGAAAGTATTTTGCCTGTGTGTTTTGAAGACACTGGCTACCTGGTGTGGTTCCGAGATGCGCACGTTGTCCACCAAGAGGTACTCGAATCTCTCACGCTGGCAACCCGTCAGCCTGTGCACTGAGTGCCAGAACTGGGTGGGGTTGCGGCTGCGGGCTCCATCCATGCGGGAGACCGGCAGGTTCCCCCAGTGGACATCGTGATCATCCAGTAGACTGTTTATGATGTGTGTCCGAAGAATGTGGAGGTCTCTATATATGGGTATGTGGTTGTTGATGTTTCTTTGGAATTGTGTTCTATAGCAGATCGTAAGTCTTTGTGTGCGTATTGATGGTCTGAAATCTATGTGGAGTCTGTAGTGTTTTTTGGTATATATGTGTCTGTTCGCTGCTGTGACGATGTCTGTGTGTAATTGCTCTAGTGCTCTGTCTATTTCCGTGTAGTGTTTGCCTTCGAGCTGTGTTGGCTGATGTGTGTCCGCTAGTGTGTTTCTGAACCCTTCCCAGTTAGTGGAGCGATAGTCAGGGATTAGTGGGGAAGGGATGGAAATGGGGTTGGAGGATATTTTGAGGATAAGGGAAACGTGGTCTGATCCGCAGAGAGAGCCGTGTGATATTATGTGGTGATGGAAGGGAAGGGATAGGCGGTTTGAGAGGATGAGGTCGGGTCTGCCAGTTCCGTTATGGGTGAAGCAGGTAGGGAAGTCAGAGCCAAGGAAGCGGAGTCGTTTTATTTGTGCGAGTTGGTAGAGTTCGTGTCCGTGTTGATTGTTGTTGTTGTGTCGGAAGGCTGTGTGTTTGGCGTTGAGATCTGCTAATATGTAGACGGGTAAGTTTGTGTGGTTGAAAAGGTGGTTAAGGCTGTTGAGTGGGAGCCCGGTGTTTGGTCTGCAGTATGTTGTGGTAACAAGAAAAGCTCCATGTTGAGTGTAGATCTTAGTTGCCAAAAAGTGAGCTGAAGGCCAGTCAGTGATTTGGATGTGTCGAACAGCGCTTTATATGAGTTCCCCAGCTTGCCAGTCTCTATACATCAATCCAATGAAAACGCGATTTTTTTATGGGATATCTGCGTAGAAGATGGCTTGATGGTATTCAATAACGTTAAAGTACATGAACAACAACATTTTAAGGGTGAAGAGACATATAAGAAAGGTAACGAATGGGTGTCAGAGTTAGATCTATGTATCATAAGCTATAACATGCTGAAATATATGAATGACCTGCGTGTCATTTATGAGAATGACCTTCCCAGCGACCATGCACCACTAGCTAGCCCTTACTATGTCAGCTGACAGCATCAGTCTAAAAGAATTGGAATGTCGTGCTGAGTGGTTGGGAGGCCATGCTGTTCTTCAAAACGAAAGCCCTCAAGACATATTGGTAAAACCCGTGAAATTGGAGAGTGTATGTAGACTTAAACCTGTTAAAGCAAAGAATAGAATAATGTGAGATACCAAATGTGGGCGAAAATGTTGATGTGAATGCAACCCAGATAAGTGATGCTTTATATATATGAGTGTGTGAGAAGAGCAAAGTGTACACGAGAGCATACCAGAGCAGTGAGTGAGAATGAGATGCTGAGTAGATGGGAGAGAATGGTAGATAATGAAGATGATGCAGAATTATGGAAAGCTGTAAACTGGGCTGGTGAACTGAAACAGGATGAAAACCTTGTTAAACCATCTGATGATGAATTTAAAGCATACATAGAAAGTACTCAGAATATTCAAGCTGTGTATACCAATTCATTAGGGGATGATGTCATTTCTCGAGTTACTGTGCCTGTGTTGGATGGATGAACCGGTAAGTGTTTTTGAGGCAAAATGTGAAGCCAGGAATATGAAAGCAAATAAAGCTTGCGGCCCAGATGGCCTTACACCTGGGATATTTAAGATGCTACCTATGCCCTGGTTACTTCTTCTCACAACAATATTCAACAGTATCTTTAGTAGTGGTAATTATCCTGTTGCTTGGACCCGCGCTAAGATGTTCACTATATATAAAAAAGGAGACAGAAGAAGTCCAAAAAACTATAGAGGAATAAGTGTCATCAACAGTTGTGCAAAACTATACGACATGATTCTGTGCTGCTCAAGGTTAATTAAAGCACTGGTTCAAACCATACAGAGAGCAAGCAGGTGCTCAAGAGAAGCGAGGTTGCACGGAGCACATTGTAACTCTTCGTATCTTGTGTGATCTGGCAAGAAGAAAAAAGTATAAGCTCTTCGTTACTTTTGTTGATTTTTCCCAGGCGTACGACCTTGTTCCTCGTCAAGTGCTGCTCCGCGTACTTATTAAGCGTTTGGGTTGCGGCGCTGTGATGCTAGCGGCGCTGCTGGTGTCCATGTACTGTAGGCTACGCCGTGACAGAAAACGTGGTGGGTGCAGCCAGCGGTGGTGGCGGTGACGCTCGGTGTGCGCCAGGGTTCACCTACATCATGCTTGCTTTTCATCATATTTGTTAACGATCTTATTAAGATGTTAAAGGAAGGAGCGGGAGTATAGATGGTTTCTTATCCTGGCTTCACGTTCTTGTCCGTCCTTATGGATGATACTGTAGTGATTGCGACAACAAGAGAAAACATGCTTAATAAAAAACTTACGATTTTAAATTAGTATTGTAATGAATATGGTATGAAAGTGAACCACACAAAAACTAAATTTTTTGTAATCAACGGAGGTGAGAAGGAAAAGGATGATCTGGTGGTGGAGTGGTGTGATAAATATGTTTATTTAGGGTCACCTTTCACTGCTGATGGCTCCGTCTCGTCTGTTATCAGTGCACACGCAACAGCAAAAATTCCACACGTTCTTAAATTTGTTTCCTTCATAAAGAAAAATAATGACATTCCTTTCTTTGTAAAAAGACGTGTGTTTGACGCGGCGCTCATGTCAGCGTTATTATATGGCTGTGAGTCTTGGCTGACTGGTAATCTTAAGCCAACAACAAGTTTATAGAACAGGTGTATCAAAGAACTGCTAGGTGTCAGAAGGTCCACTTGTAATGATGTCTGCTATATAGAGGCTGGTTACCCGTCTCTCCATCAAATTGTAAAGAAAAAGCAGCATAGTTTTTTCCGTAACATGTGGCAAAAAAGATGGCGACATGACAGATGACCGTCTCATGTTTACCATCAACCTAGCTCTAAGAAGCAACTCACCAACCTCCAGACTGATAAACCAATATGTAATGACTGATGTGGGAGATGTAACCGATGATGTTTCTTTAAACCTGAGAAACAGCGACTCGTCTCGACGTCAAACATAGATACGTAGAAATCAATCCTAGCCTCTCTGTCCATAGCATTTACAACACACGCCACACAATAAGTGAGACACATAGAGTATCGTTCACACGTTTTCGTGTGAGCAGCCACAATTTAGCATGCGAGACGGGTCGTTAGAATAGGCGAGGCCGTGGTCGCTTGCCTCTCGATGAGCGTGTGTGCATGTGCGTGCAGGTGCAGACGGAGGAGGCACACGTTGTAGATGTAGAGCATTGCCCCAACACACAACACCTCAGACACAACTACTACAGGTTTAGAACTGTACATGAATTGCTCCACGGAAACTTATCACCAGATACAATGTGCAAAGTAATTCATGAACTACTACTAGCAATCATCTATGTCTAAATGAGTGTCATTATAGTATATTATGTCACAAAAGAATATCAATATATTGGACCCAGTTTATTCCTAAAGGATTTTACTGTATTATTGAACTTTTCTTTTCTTTTTTCTTTGTTTGTTATTCACAATAAATTACCTTCGTTCATTGCTTATAACATTTATTATAATTTATTTTGTTTTTCTACATGTTTATTACTGGAACTTATTAAATTTGTTTATCTTGCATCCATTTTTATTGCTATGTTTTTATCGAAAATGGTAATTTTATTACATGTATTATTTCACCATGTTTTATTTGAATTTGAATTTTTGTTAATGTAGAAATCATGATACTCAAGATTATGTATATGTAAAAACAAAACTGTGGTCAATAAACTATCTAATCTAATCTATTTGTGTGTGTGTGTGTGTGTGTGTGTGTGTGTGTGTGTGTGTGTGTGTGTGTGTGTGTGTGTGTGTGTGTGTACCTTGAAACCAGGGCCAGAATGTTTAACATCTGGCAATTCCATTGCACATTGTCCTTACGATTATGAATAACATTAAACTAATATTGTATTGTTCACCCATTTAGCATAATCAGTGTGCACTCTTCAGCTAGATAAGTACTCGTTTGGAGTATATCAGTCTCTATTTTGATCAATATCAAAGTAAGGCAAATCTTGCCACTTAAGATTCAGGGGACTGTCCCTAATCCAAGACCAGCAGCAGCAGCAAGGTGTGTGGTGCAAGTTGACGTGTTTCAAGCTGGGGGGCGGGAGGGAGGGCGCTGGGAACGCAGGACCATCTTAACTGGATAGCACACATTAATTCAGTGGGCATGAAGCTCTCAAAAACTTGTGGACTCCTGTACAGAGTTAGAAATTTAATGACTAGGGAAGCACTGATGTCTGTATACTATATATACCTTTTGTTACTCCTATGTCATATATTGTATATCTGTATGGGGCTGTACTTGGCCCACATATCTGAATGATATAATATTTGTTGCACAAAAACGAATTATCAGAACAATATGCTTTACCGGAAAATTTGAGCACACTGATTACTAATTTTAGGACATGCATCTATTAAAATTTCATTCTATGCACAAATATTTCCTATTATTAACTATATTCAAACATCTAAATACTCAACATGACAATATTTTTATGTATAAAGATCATGCATACAACACGCGGTGAAACGTAGCTATATAACTTGGTGTGTCCTCAAGCTCGTACTACTTTGTTTCAAAACAGCATACTACTTTGTGCCGGGCCCAACCTATGCAACCAACTCACTGCCAGACAACAGTAAAACTATAATTCATCTCAACTCTTTTCAGAAACAAGTCAAATCATTTTTGTTTTCAGTACAATACGTAGAATAGTATACATATATACTGTTATATTTCGTTTGCTTGATACCTAGGTATGTGAAGCTTCATACTGTATATGTGTGTCTTTATACATATATGAGTTTAATGTATATGTTTATGTATATGTATGCTCCTGGATGTATGTGGGTGTGTGTATGTTGTGTATAACCTATATGTGTGGGGATGTATGAATATGTAGGTGTTTGAGTGTGTGTGTGTTTGTATGTTGTATGTAGATATCTACTGTATGTACATGTATGTTGTTATTGTGTATATGATTATGTATGTTTCCATGTTATATGTGAATTGTGTGTGTGTGTGTGTGTGTGTGTGTGTGTGTGTGTGTGTGTGTGTGTGTTGATATTGACGATATTAGTATGTGCAAATATTGTTCCTGATTGGTTGGATAGTACATTGTTCCGGATCAGGTAGTACCGTTAGGCTGAGAATGATATTTACTTATTTTTCCATTATGTCTGCCAGGGAGTCATTTGTGACTCAGCACACTAAGTAAGCCATTATATGTACTATGTATATCTATATGTATATATTTCATGTATAAGATACAAAAAAATGGCAATCAATCAATCAATCAATCAATCAATCAATCAATCAATCAGTACGACAGTGACATCGATGTTGATTATATTTTATGGTAAATACAAGAAATAAAGCACTGTCACAGTCATGTTATGAATTTCTTAGTGATAGAAAACACCAAAATCAACAAACACAAACAATGTTTATTTACTCTCTTAAGTTTTTATAGAAGGAGTTTTTCTTCAAATTTTCAGATTGTTTTTAGATCAATGCTTGCAAGAAGTCAAGAACATTTTGATGTTATGGTTTTCCATGAAACAAGGTTGAACAGTAACATTGTATCATTATTCCATCTTCCTGGTTATAATAACTCTTATACACAATGTAGAAACACAGAAGGGGGAGGAGTTGCTCTTTATATATATATATATATATATATATATATATAATAT
>JAHFWG010001975.1:0-15299 GCA_020233015.1 Callinectes sapidus | reverse complement strand
CAAATACCTTTAAGGATACAATATAATGCCCAATTTATAAAGTACACATTACAACCCAGTAATATCCATACAACAACAATAATCATTTAAGGATGTCAATAATACATCAGCTATTATGATAATCATAATACACTCCCCCCAACAAATCAAGTCGGATTTCATTTCTATTGCTCTTCCACAGGGAGTATCACTACTAGTCGATGCACTGATCTGGTCAAGAGCATATCACGTTGACCCACATAATTCCCCGAGTCGTTTCTTTTATACCGAAGTAGCACGTCTCTGGTCTTTCCGTCTCTTCCATGTGTGGCATCTACAACTTGTGCTAATTTCCATTCTCCTCTCAATACATTTTGATCATTAACAAGTACAATATCACCCTTCTGAACATTTCTTTTACTCACATGCCACTTTTGACGCACAATTAATGTGGGGAAATAATCCTTCATCCATTTTTTCCAAAACAAATCCACTATCTTTATCTTAAAGGCATGTGTCCTATTGGTATTAATACTTTCTTCCCAAAACCCACAAGGAGCTTCAATGGTGGATCTGCCTAGTAGTAAATCATTGGGTCTCAACACAGTCCCTTCAGCAAGATTTTCACCTGGTTTAAATCCAATAGGCCGTTCATTTAGGACATTAGCAACTTCATACATCACAGCCTGTAGTTCTCCAAAGGACACAACGGAATCACCTATGATTCTGGTAAGAGACCTCTTCACCAATCTAATCAATGATTCGCTACATGCGTGCTCCCATGGGGCATCTGCAGATTTGTTAAATACCCAGGATAAACCTTTAAACTTTCCAAAGTTGAATATTTCCTTCTTATTCCACTGAATAACCATTTCTCTCATTTCCTTGTTGGCAGATACCAATTGCGTACCATTATCTGAATATAGCTTTTTTGGGAATCCTCTAAGACAAGTGAATTTCTTCAATACAGTAAGAAAGTTTCGAGTATCATAACCTTCATAAATATCCAAATGGACAGATCTTGTCACCATGCAGCTGAAAATTACTCCAAACACCTTCTTCTTCACTCTCCTTTTTACTGTATCACAAACCCAAAAGGGACCAAAGAGATCAACGCTCACATTATACCATGGAGGACATGGCTGAAGTCTTTCCTGAGGCAATTCTCCCATACACTGGGATGTACAGAATTTGTCTATTCTGCGACATAGCACACACCTTTTTTCTAATGGATTTCATAGTCTTTCTTGCACCCAATATCCAATATTTCACTTGAACTCTAGCAAGACTCGATTCTACTCCACAATGATCTTCATTATGTATGTGGGACAAGTACAGTTCGGAAAATGGGTCTTTTGGAGGAAGTAGTATGCACTGACTGCAATTCCAATCGTCTTTCAACCACTTGGCCATACGACTGCCCACAGTGATTATGCCATCCTCTCTCATCTTTGGTCCTAAGCGTTTATACCTCTTCTCCCAATCTGGCGGCAAACTTGCTTGAGCATTCTTAACCAAATAAAGTTCTGCTCTCTGTACATCCTCAGTACTGGGGTCACATGATATAGCCTTTACTGATCTTCTTCTTACTGCGTTCATAACCCTAGCTATCACTGACAATAGACGTCTCATATTGCTAAATCTATGGACATCCACCAGTTGATTTGTAAAGTTTCCTGTATTCAAGGTGACCTTTGCAAATACAACATCTGGAAGCTCAGGCATTATGGTCTGTTTCACAGGCCATTCTAAATCCTCTTGATATAGAAACTCTGGACCCCTTTGCCATACAGATTCTATGTCTAATTCCGTAGGATTGCATTCTCTGGTAGTTAAATCAGCACTATTTTCTTTAGAAGATACCCAATACCAATCAGTGGGCTCAGACTTTGATTGAATTTCTGCCACCCTGGTTCCAACAAAGGTATTAAATCGATAGGATTCCTTTTGGATTTGTGCCCTTACCATCTCACTGTCCGTGATGTGAATCGTCTTAGAAAATTTGTATCTCATCTCCTTCTCAATAGTCACTCTCAATCTGACTGCTAAGACAGCAGCACACAGTTCTAGTCGAGGTATGCTGAGTTGCCTCATAGGAGCTATTCTGTTCTTTGAACAAAGGCTATTTACATGATAGCCACCATCTTCTCTTTCCCATCTAACATAAGCTACAGCTCCATATGCTTTCTTACTACTATCACAAAAGATGATCATTTCTGGGTCTTTAATCACCGCTGTTGGCTTTATGCATCTTCTAAATGAGAGTTTCTCAAGCTCAAACATTTCACCGAACAACTTCAACGTTTCTGAATATAGATTTTCACTGAGAGGCTCATCCCACCCCTTTGAGTTTCCTTGGCTAACTTCCATAATGCTAGATCGCATCATTAATTTCGTCTTTAGCGTGAAGGGAGTCAACAGTCCCAGAGGATCATACAGTGTTGCAAACTGTGATAAGACACTTCTTCTGGTCAGCAGGCGTGGAATATGACTTTCAAAATCCTCATAGGTCACGTCCGACTCTAATCTCCCTTCTCTTGTCTTTTTAGAGAAATTAAGTTTAACTTTGAATGAAAAAATGTTTTGTTTGGGTTTCCAACCTAAACCTAGAACCTCCTCCTGGTCAGTATTCAATACTTTTGCAATACTATCATCCCCTTCTCCAGATAAGACCCAGTATTTAATCTGAAAACCTCCTAGTCTTAAAACATAATCTATTTCATTAATTCTTTCCATTGCGCAGTCCCTTGAATGAACACTACTTATGATGTCGTCAACATATGAATCCTCTGCAATTATTTTAGAGGCTAAAGGGAAATCATCGTTCAGTTCTGCAGTCTTACGAAGGGCCAACATTGCAATCGATCCTGATGGCTTATCTCCAAATGTAACAGTTTTCAGTTTATAATGGGTAGGTTCTTTGTCCACTTTGAAGTCGCTCCATAGAAATCTGTGAGTGTGCATATCCTCTTCAGAGAGTTTTACTGTATTGTACATTTTCCTAATATCACCCACCATACCTACTTCCTCTTCTCTGAATCTTAATAATATTCCAACTAAGTTATTTATAACATCAGGTCCCTTTGCAAGCATGTTGTTCAATTAGAATCCTTGATAGGATGCTGCAGCATTGAATACTATTCTTATTGGGGTTGAAGTGGAATCTGCTTTATAAACTTCATGATGGGGTAGATAAAACGTTGGACCTGTATGAGTAAATTCTTCCTCCGATAACTTTTCAGCTACTCCTCTATATAACATATCTTGAATCTGTTCTTGATATTTTGCACATTGAGCTGCTCCCCTTTTCATCAACCGACGTTCAGTGGCCTTTAGTCTAGCAAATGCCATAAAGCCGTTATTTGGTGGTGTAGTAGGATCAGAAGTCCAAGGATACCTAGATGTCCAGCAGTGATTTTGTTCATCGTACGTTACTCCGTCTTCAATAAGTTTCATCTCTCTTTCTTCCTGAATGGTCAAATTTCCCTTTGTTGAACAACCTCCACATTTGCAGCCTCCACACTTTGGAATGCATTCTGTTCCTAGACTCTCGGATAAGAAATATTGTGCCACCAGCTTGCCCACATTAGGTTTATTTGTGAAATCCCAATCTGTGGCGTTATTATAGCTTACATGATTAATCTGCACCTGGTATCTTCTTTCATCTCCCTGATCTTCTACTCTCCCCCTTATACAGAATCCAAACTCATTAGACATCAACTGAACGTTGTCTACAGTTTGTATGACTTGGGGCATTAGAGTACAGTAATCAGATCCTATCAAGAGCTCTATACGCCCTTCAGGCCTTTGGATATCTCTCTCCAACACCTCAAGTTTCTTTGCAACGTTCGACCGATCCACTTGATGATGAGCAACAGTTATTTCAGAAATTCCACAAACTTCAATAACCTTTTCTTTCCTTGCTTGGTCTCTTAAGCACATTTCATAAACAATACGATCTAATTCTTCAGTGTGGTTCCCAACCTTTGTCATAGACAGGTGTATAGGGACACCTTTGAGTCCTAGTTTCTTAGCCATTCTAAAAGTGATCAGACTGATATTACTTCCAGCATCATACAATGTGGGAATAGAAGTACCTCCGCAAGCAACAAGGCCAGTCATCAACAGGGCACCTTTCTTACTCAAATAGTTACTTGTGACATCAATTACAGAAGACTGTGAACTGGTAAACAAGGGGTGCAAAATTGAGTGATGATGCTCCCCACATACATCTCCATTTACTCTTACTCTACAAGCAAATTTCTTATCACATTCCCTGGATAGATGTCCTCTCTTTAGACAGGCAAAACAAATTCCCTTTTGCCTTAGAAATTCCATCTGATTTTCAGCTGTCCAGTGCTGAAATGTTGTACAATCTTGCATTTCATGAGATTCACTATCATGCACAGGACAAGATTTCCTTTCACCATTAAATTTTGCTATCTGAGACCTGCCTTGATACTTCCCCTCTCTTACCCGAGATAAACTGGTTAAGCATTCTGACATTTGATTTTGGAGCCTTTCTTGTCCCACAGTTAACAATCTTATAGCTTCTAATACATCACTTTCTGTTGTAGGATCTTTATCTACTGTATGCACTGCTACCTTGGTAGTGACAGTCTTTCTGGAATCGTCTTGTAAATATTCTAAAGCCTTCCTGTGACCTGTTAAGAATGTAACCAAATTTTTAAACTTGTCCGTCTGCAATTCTTGCACTTTAATAGCCCATGCCCTTTTCAACATCAAGGGTAATAATCTTTCTACTTGAGTCAGGACAGTGGTATTCTCCAACTCTTTAGTTAGCTTTAAGTTATTCACATCTAACCATACTTTCTCTACCGTATTGATCAGACTGATTAACTTTCTATCCTCTCCATCATTCAATGGCTTATATGACCTTATATCTCCCAAAATTGCATCAATCAACTTTCCTTCAGTACCATACACGTCATATAATCTTTCCCACATAGTGTTGTAATCATCTAAGTCTTCAACCAGTCTCCTAGGTTCCCCTTCCAGTGATATTCTGAGTACATAAGGGTCCTCACCATGTTGTGCCACAACTAATCTTTCAAAATCTCTGATAAAAGAGGGAAAGGCTCTCACTGATCCATTAAATTTAGGAGGTTCAAGTTTTTTCATGGCAAGCACTTTTCTTTCGATTTTGCTTTCAAAGTCTCAAGTAAAGTACATTTTATATTTTCTAGTTCCCTTATATAGTCCTCATATTCTTCACAAGATTCATTACTCTTTAAACTCTCAATCAAATTCTCATTGACCTCATCAACTTGTTTAAAACACTCATAAACCTCTTCATACAAGACTTGTAGTTTCTGTTGAGTCTCCCCTCCCTTGTGCATCCTTGAAGAGCCCAACCTTCCTGTTAAATCTCCTCTTGGCAGTGGCACGGTCCTTCTTCAGTTGCTCCATGGCTGGTCTGCGATACTGCTGAATTGTACTGTGGGATGAGATATAGTCCAAGGCTGCCTTGCTGTATCTTTATTGCGTTGATCCAGCCTGAAATACATGTCACAAATAACCCTCTTTCCAACACTTCATTCAACTGATGATCTCCTAGCACCTGGGTACATTGTAAATAACTGCACTCTATCATTGTACATTCTAAATCACGCATTAATTCATCAAATAACTCAAAGTAACTCACAATATGACCGCCTCCTCCAAGCCAGGAACACGTTGCACTCGGTATTGCATCAGAGTCACCTCCTTCTGCCGCAAGTATACATTTCCTTTAGTTATAATCTCAAATCACAGTTCCCGTAAGTCACTTGTATAACTAACAAACTATTCCACATCACTTAATTTAATTGAGCAAGTAAACTATTTCACATCACTTAAATGAGTCACTAACTCACAATATGACCGCCCATTCCAAGCCAGGGAAACACTGGATCAAGTCTTGCACCAGCATTATCACCCTAGGTGCCACACTGCAAATGTACACTTTGTAGTCTCAGGTTCCTCGTTACAGTTCCCATCAACAAGTCTCTTATATCACTATCACAAGATTTCATCTCATTGGAATGCTCTAGTAACTCACCATCTGCTTGCCAACGCCAAATTAGAAACAGCACTAAGATCGGTCAGCAGCAGTACTCCCTATCTGCCACACTGCAAATATACACTTCTTTTACTGACAGTTCCCTTATCACATTTCTCATCAACAGCTATCACAATGTACAACATATCTTCTTCATCCACAATAAAACACCAAAGTGAACAGGTTGGTACTTACAATGAAAGAGTTCAGAACTAACTCTGCCACTTCCCATCCCTGTGGCGGCACGGGTCTGACTGGCTGAATGTTGTTACCTCCTACACTAACACGCGGCCCCACAGCTATATCCGAGTTGCATAGCAGACATATAATGTAATTTTATCTCCATCACATAATAAATATTATCTCATAAGTTAGATTATGATGATTAATCCAAATCCCACTTCATTGTACAATACAATATCATTACAATACATATTAATACCAAATTCATCTCTACAACACAACACGCTCTGATGCATTGAAGTAACCAATCCCAGGGCTGCACGTTTCGACCAGCCAATCTCAAACCACCGTTTATACATGAAATATGAAACACCCATAATACAATACAATTCAAGTATAACCTCAAATACCTTTAAGGATACAATATAATGCACAATTTATAAAGTACACATTACAACCCAGTAATATACATACAACAACAATAATCATTTAAGGATGTCAATAATACATCAGCTATTATGATAATCATAATACACTCCCCCCAACAAATCAAGTCTGATTTCATTTCTATTGCTCTTCCACAGGGAGTATCACTACGAGTCGATGCACTGATCTGGTCAAGAGCATATCACGTTGACCCACATAATTCCCCGAGTCGTTTCTTTTATACCGAAGTATCACATCTCTGGTCTTTCCGTCTCTTCCATGTGTGGCATCTACAACTTGTGCTAATTTCCATTCTCCTCTCAATACATTTTTTGATCATTAACAAGTACAATATCACCCTTCTGAACATTTCTTTTACTCACATGCCACTTTTGACGCACAATTAATGTGGGGAAATAATTCTTCATCCATTTTTTCCAAAACAAATCCACTATCTTTATCTTAAAGTCATGTGTCCTATTGGTATTAATACTTTCTTCCCAAAACCCACAAGGAGCTTCAATGGTGGATCTGCCTAGTAGTAAATCATTGGGTCTCAACACAGTCCCTTCAGCAAGATTTTCACCTGGTTTAAATCCAATAGGCCGTTCATTTAGGACATTAGCAACTTCATACATCACAGCCTGTAGTTCTCCAAAGGACACAACGGAATCACCTATGATTCTGGTAAGAGACCTCTTCACCAATCTAATCAATGATTCGCTACATGCGTTCTCCCATGGGGCATCTGCAGATTTGTTAAATACCCAGGATAAACCTGTAAACTTTCCAAAGTTGAATATTTCCTTCTTATTCCACTGAATAACCATTTCTCTCATTTCCTTGTTGGCAGATACCAATTGCGTACCATTATCTGAATATAGCTTTTTTGGGAATCCTCTAAGACAAGTGAATTTCTTCAATACAGTAAGAAAGCTTCGAGTATCATAACCTTCAGAAATATCCAAATGGACAGATCTTGTCACCATGCAGCTGAAAATTACTCCAAACACCTTCTTCTTCACTCTCCTTTTTACTGTATCACAAACCCAAAAGGGACCAAAGAGATCAACGCTCACATCATACCATGGAGGACATGGCTGAAGTCTTTCCTTAGGCAATTCTCCCATACACTGGGATGTACAGAATTTGTCTATTCTGCGACATAGCACACACCTTTTTCGAATGGATTTCATAGTCTTTCTTGCACCCAATATCCAATATTTCACTTGAACTCTAGCAAGACTCGATTCTACTCCACAATGATCTTCATTATGTATGTGGGACAAGTACAGTTCGGAAAATGGGTCTTTTGGAGTAAGTAGTATGAATTGACTGCAATTCCAATCGTCTTTCAACCACTTGGCCATACGACTGCCCACAGTGATTATGCCATCCTCTCTCATCTTTGGTCCTAAGCGTTTATACCTCTTCTCCCAATCTGGCGGCAAACTTGCTTGAGCATTCTTAACCAAATAAAGTTCTGCTCTCTGTACATCCTCAGTACTGGGGTCACATGATATAGCCTTTAATGAGCTTCTTCTTACTGCGTTCATAACCCTAGCTATCACTGACAATAGACGTCTCATATTGCTAAATCTATGGACATCCACCAGTTGATTTGTAAAGTTTCCTGTATTCAAGGTGACCTTTGCAAATACAACATCTGGAAGCTCAGGCATTATGGTCTGTTTCCCAGGCCATTCTAAATACTCTTGATATAGAAACTCTGGACCCCTTTGCCATACAGATTCTATGTCTAATTCCGTAGGATTGCATTCTCTGGTAGTTAAATCAGCACTATTTTCTTTAGAAGATACCCAATACCAATCAGTGGGCTCAGACTTTGATTGAATTTCTGCCACCTTGGTTCCAACAAAGGTATTAAATCGATAGGATTCCTTTTGGATTTGTGCCCTTACAATCTCACTGTCCGTGATGTGAATCGTCTTAGAAAATTTGTATCTCATCGCCTTCTCAATAGTCACTCTCAATCTGACTGCTAAGACAGCAGCACACAGTTCTAGTCGAGGTATGCTGAGTTGCCTCATAGGAGCTATTCTGTTCTTTGAACAAAGGATATTTACATGATAGCCACCATCTTCTCTTTCCCATCTAACATCAGCTACAGCTCCATATGCTTTCTTACTACTATCACAAAAGATGATCATTTCTGGGTCTTTAATCACCGCTGTTGGCTTTATGCATCTTCTAAATGAGAGGTTCTCAATCTCAAACATTTCACCGAACAACTTCAACGTTTCTGAATATAGATTTTCACTGAGAGGCTCATCCCACCCCTTTGAGTTTCCTTGGCTAACTTCCATAATGATGGATCGCATCATTAATTTCGTCTTTAGCGTGAAGGGAGTCAACAGTCCCAGAGGATCATACAGTGTTGCAAACTGTGATAAGACACTTCTTCTGGTCAGCAGGGGTGGAATAGGACTTTCAAAATCCTCATAGGTCACGTCCGACTCTAATCTACCTTCTCTTGTCTTTTTAGAGAAATTAAGTTTAACTTTGAATGAAAAAATGTCTTGTTTGGGTTTCCAACCTAAACCTAGAACCTTCTCCTGGTCAGTATTCAATACTTTTGCAATACTATCATCCCCTTCTCCAGATAAGACCCAGTATTTAATCTGAGAACCTCCTAGTCTTAAAACATAATCTATTTCATTAATTCTTTCCATTGCGCAGTCCCATGAATTAACACTACTTATGATGTCGTCAACATATGAATCCTCTGCAATTATTTTAGAGGCTAAAGGGAAATCATCGTTCAGTTCTGCAGTCTTACGAAGGGCCAACATTGCAATCGATCCTGATGGCTTAGCTCCAAATGTAACAGTTTTCAGTTTATAATGGGTAGGTTCTTTGTCCACTTTGAAGTCTCTCCATAGAAATCTGTGAGTGTGCATATCCTCTTCAGAGAGTTTTACTGTATTGTACATTTTCCTAATATCACCCACCATACCTACTTCCTCTTCTCTGAATCTTAATAATATTCCAACTAAGTGATTTATAACATCAGGTCCCTTTGCAAGCATGTTGTTCAATGAGAATCCTTGATAGGATGCTGCAGCATTGAATACTATTCTTATTGGGGTTGAAGTGGAATCTGCTTTATAAACTTCATGATGGGGTAGATAAAACGTTGGACCTGTATGAGTAAATTCTTCCTCCGATAACTTTTCAGCTACGCCTCTATCTAACATATCTTGAATCTGTTCTTGATATTTTGCACATTGAGCTGCTCCCCTTTTCATCAACCGACGTTCAGTGGCCTTTAGTCTAGCAAATGCCATAAAGACGTTATTTGGTAGTGTAGTAGGATCAGAAGTCCAAGGATACCTAGATGTCCAGCAGTGAGTTTGTTCATCGTACGTTAATCCGTCTTCAATAAGTTTCATCTCTCTTTCTTCCTGAATGGTCAAATTTCCCTTTGTTGAACAACCTCCACATTTGCAGCCTCCACACTTTGGAATGCATTCTGTTCCTAGACTCTCGGATAAGAAATATTGTTCCACCAGCTTGCCCACATTAGTTTTATTTGTGAAATCCCAATCTGTGGCGTTATTATAGCTTACATGATTAATCTGCACCTGGTATCTTCTTTCATCTCCCTGATCTTCTACTCTCCCCCTTATACAGAATCCAAACTCATTAGACATCAACTGAACGTTGTCTACAGTTTTTATGACTTGGGGCATTAGAGTACAGTAATCAGATCCTATCAAGAGCTCTATACGCCCTTCAGGCCTTTGGATATCTCTCTCCACCACCTCAAGTTTCTTTGCAACGCTCGACAGATCCACTTGATGATGAGCAACAGTTATTTCAGAAATTCCACAAACTTCAATAACCTTTTCTTTCCTTGCTTGGTCTCTTAAGCACATTTCATAAACATTACTATCTAATTCTTCAGTGTGGTTCCCAACCTTTGTCATAGACAGGTGTATAGGGACACCTTTGAGTCCTAGTTTCTTAGCCATTCTAAAAGTGATCAGACTGATATTACTACCAGCATCATACAATGTGGGAATAGAAGTACCTCCGCAAGCAACAAAGCCAGTCATCAACAGGGCACCTTTCTTACTCAAATAGTTACTTGTGACATCAATTACAGGAGACTGTGAACTGGTAAACAAGGGGTGCAAAATTGAGTGATGATGCTTCCCACATACATCTCCATTTACTCTTACTCTACAAGCAAATTTCTTATCACATTCCCTGGATAGATGTCCTCTCTTTAGACAGGCAAAACAAATTCCCTTTTGCCTTAGAAATTCCATATGATTTTCAGCTGTCCAGTGCTGAAATGTTGTACAATCTTGCATTTCATGAGATTCACTATCATGCACAGGACAAAATTTCCTTTCACCATTAAATTTTGCTATCTGAGACCTGCCTTGATACTTCCCCTCTCTTACCCGAGATAAACTGGTTAAGCATTCTGACATTTGCTTTTGGAGCCTTTCTTGTCCCACAGTTAACAATCTTATAGCTTCTAATACATCACTTTCTTTTGTAGGATCTTTATCTACTGTATGCACTGCTACCTTGGTAGTGACAGTCTGTCTGGAATCGTCTTGTAAATATTCTAAAGCCTTCCTGTGACCTGTTAAGAATGTAACCAAATTTTTAAACTTGTCCGTCTGCAATTCTTGCACTTTAATAGCCCATTCCCTTTTCAACATCAAGGGTAATAATCTTTCTACTTGAGTCAGGACAGTGGTATTCTCCAACTCTTTAGTTAGCTTTAAGTTATTCACATCTAACCATACTTTCTCTACCGTAGTGATCAGACTGATTAACTTTCTATCCTCTCCATCATTCAATGGCTTATATGACCTTATATCTCCCAAAATTGCATCAATCAACTTTCCTTCATTACCATACACGTCATATAATCTTTCCCACATAGTGTTGTAATCATCTAAGTCTTCAACCAGTCTCCTAGGTTCCCCTTCCAGTGATATTCTGAGTACATAAGGGTCCTCACCATGTAGTGCCACAACTAATCTTTCAAAATCTCTGATAAAAGAGGGAAATGCTCTCACTGATCCATTAAATTTAGGAGGTTCAAGTTTTTTCATGGCAAGCACTTTTATTTCGATTTTGCTTTCAAAGTCTCAAGTAAAGTACATTTTATAGTTTCTACTTCCCTTATATAGTCCTCATATTCTTCACAAGATTCATTACTCTTTAAACTCTCAATCAAATTCTCATTGACCTCATCAACTTGTTTAAAACACTCACAAACCTCTTCATACAAGACTTGTAGAGTTTCTGTTGCGTCTCCCCTCCCTTGTGCCTCCTTGAAGAGCCCAACCTTCCTGTTGAATCTCCTCTTGGCAGTGGCACGGTCCTTCTTCAGTTGCTCCATGGCTGCTCTGCCATATTGCTGAATTGTACTGTGGGATGAGGTATAGTCCAAGGCTGCCTTGCTGTATCTTTATTGCGTTGATTCAGCCTGAAATACATGTCATAAATAACCCTCTTTCCAACACTTCATTCAACTGATGATCTCCTAGCACCTGGGTACATTGTAAAGAACTGCACTGTATCATTGTACATTCTAAATCACGCATTAATTCATCAAATAACTCAAAGTAACTCACAATATGACCGCCTCCTCCAAGCCGGGAACACGTTGCACTCGGTATTGCATCAGTCACCTCCTATCTGACGCAAGTATACATTTCTTTTAGTTATAATCTCAAATCACAGTTCCCGTAAGTCACTTGTATAACTAACAAACTATTCCACATCACTTAATTTAATTGAGCAAGTAAGCTATTTCACATCACTTAAATGAGTCACTAACTCACAATATGACCGCCCATGCCAAGCCAGGGAAACACTGGATCAAGTCTTGCACCAGCATTATCACCCTAGGTGCCACACTGCAAATGTACACTTTGTAGTCTCAGGTTCCTCGTTACAGTTCCCATCAACAAGTCTCTTAGATCACTATCACAATATTTCATCTCATTGGAATGCTCTAGTAACTCACCATCTGCTTGCCAACGCCAAATTAGAAACAGCACTAAGATCGGTCAGCAGCAGTACTCCCTATCTGCCACACTGCAAATATACACTTCTTTTACTGCCAGTTCCCTTATCACATTTCTCATCAACAGCTATCACAATGTACAACATCTCTTCTTCATCCACAATAAAACACCAAAGTGAACAGGTTGGTACTTACAATGAAAGAGTCCAGAACTAACGCTGCCACTTCCCATCCCTGTGGCGGCACGGGTCTGACTGGCTGAATGTTGTTACCTCCTACACTAACACGCGTCCCCACAGCTATATCCGAGTTGCATAGCAGACATATAATGTAATTTTATGTCCATCACATAATAAATATTATCTCATAAGTTAGATTATGATGATTAATCCAAATCCCACTTCGTTGTACAATACAATATCATTACAATACATATTAATACCAAATTCATCTCAACAACACAACACGCTCTGATGCATTAAAGTAACCAATCCCAGGGCTGCACGTTTTGACCATCCAATCTCAAACCACCGTTTATACATGAAATATGAAACACCCTTAATACAATACAATTCAAGTATAACCTGAAATACCTTTAACGATACAATATAATGCACAATTTATAAAGTACACATTACAACCCAGTAATATCCATACAACAACAATAATCATTTAAGGATGTCAATAATACATCAGCTATTATGATAATCATAATACACACCCCCCAACAAATCAAGTCTGATTTCATTTCTATTGCTCTTCCACAGGGAGTATCACTACTAGTCGATGCACTGATCTGGTCAAGAGCATATCACGTTGACCCACATAACTCCCCGAGTCGTTTCTTTTATACCGAAGTATCACATCTCTGGTCTTTCCGTCTCTTCCATGTGTGGCATCTACAACTTGTGCTAATTTCCATTCTCCTCTCAATACATTTTGATCATTAACAAGTACAATATCACCCTTCTGAACATTTCTTTTACTCCCATGCCACTTTTGACGCACAATTAATGTGGGGAAATAATTCTTCATCCATTTTTTCCAAAACAAATCCACTATCTTTATCTTAAAGGCATGTGTCCTATTGGGATTAATACTTTCTTCCCAAAACCCACAAGGAGCTTCAATGGTGGATCTGCCTAGTAGTAAATCATTGGGTCTCAACACAGTCCCTTCATCAAGATTTTCACCTGGTTTAAATCCAATAGGCCGTTCATTTAGGACATTAGCAACATCACAGCCTATAGTTCTCCAAAGGACACAACGGAATCACCTATGATTCTGGTAAGAGACCTCTTCACCAATCTAATCAATGATTCGCTACATGCGTTCTCCCATGGGGCATCTGCAGATTTGTTAAATACCCAGGATAAACCGTTAAACTTTCCATAGTTGAATATTTCCTTCTTATTCCACTGAATAACCATTTCTCTCATTTCCTTGTTGGCAGATACCAATTGCGTACCATTATCTGAATATAGCTTTTTTGGGAATCCTCTAAGACAAGTGAATTTCTTCAATACAGTAAGAAAGTTTCGAGTATCATAACCTTCATAAATATCCAAATGGACAGATCTTGTCACCATGCAGCTGAAAATTACTCCAAACACCTTCTTCTTCACTCTCCTTTTTACTGTATCACAAACCCAAAAGGGACCAAAGAGATCAACGCTCACATTATACCATGGAGGACATGGCTGAAGTCTTTCCTTAGGCAATTCTCCCCTACACTGGGATGTACAGAATTTGTCTATTCTGCGACATAGCACACACCTTTTTCTAATGGATTTCATAGTCTTTCTTGCACCCAATATCCAATATTTCACTTGAACTCTAGCAAGACTCGATTCTACTCCACATTGATCTTCATTATGTATGTGGGACAAGTACAGTTCGGAAAATGGGTCTTTTGGATGAAGTAGTATGAATTGACTGCAATTCCAATCGTCTTTCAACCACTTGGCCATACGACTGCCCACAGTGATTATGCCATCCTCTCTCATCTTTGGTCCTAAGCGTTTATACCTCTTCTCCCAATCTGGCGGCAAACTTGCTTGAGCATTCTTAACCAACTAAAGTTCTGCTCTCTGTACATCCTCAGTACTGGGGTCACATGATATAGCCTTTAATGATCTTCTTCTTACTGCGTTCATAACCCTAGCTATCACTGACAATAGACGTCTCATATTGCTAACTCTATGGACATCCACCAGTTGATTTGTAAAGTTTCCTGTATTCAAGGTGACCTTTGCAAATACAACATCTGGAAGCTCAGGCATTATGGTCTGTTTCACAGGCCATTCTAAATACTCTTGATATAGAAACTCTGGACCCCTTTGCCATACAGATTCTATGTCTAATTCCGTCGGATTGCATTCTCTGGTAGTTAAATCAGCACTATTTTCTTTAGAAGATACCCAATACCAATCAGTGGGCTCAGACTTTGATTGAATTTCTGCCACCCTGGTTCCAACAAAGGTATTAAATCGATAGGATTCCTTTTGGCTTTGTGCCCTTACAATCTCACTGTCCGTGATGTGAATCGTCTTAGAAAATTTGTATCTCATCTCCTTCTCAATAGTCACTCTCAATCTGACTGCTAAGACAGCAGCACACAGTTCTAGTCGA
>JAHFWG010001416.1:10958-23800 GCA_020233015.1 Callinectes sapidus | reverse complement strand
CGGCCTCAGGAGCTTCTCAGGAGGCTTAGGCAGGCCTTAGAGAGGGTTAGAGACCTCGGGGGGACCCCTGTCCTGTGTGGTATCTTGCCGCGCAAGTATGTGGGTGCGAGATGGTGGTCTGACGCCGCTGCAGTGAACAGGCATATGGCTGATTACTGCAGGAGAAATGGCTGGTTGTTCATTAACAACTGGAACTATTTCTTTGGCAAGGACCATCTCTACACCAGGGATGGGGTTCACCTTTCCGAACAGGGTACAGGGGCTATGGCATAGAGCCTTCAGAGGGACCTGCGGGCGTGGGTTTCTTTAGGGAAGGTATAAGGGCTAGATCTGGGATGAGCAGAAAAGGTACCTGCATAGGACAAAATAGGATAGAAAGAAATTTTAATAACACTAGGAGTAAAGGCAATAGGAAAGTAGTTGAAGTCGATAATAGTAAAAGGAATATTAAGGTGTATTATTGTAACAGTCGTAGTATTAGGAATAAAATTGATTTACTAAGAGATCTTGCGTCCGTAGAAAGACCTGAGGTAATCGCGATTACGGAGACGTGGCTAGACACAGTAGGGAGGGATTTCAAGACGGAATTCGAGATAGAAGGTTACAAGGTATTTCTTAGGGACAGAGTTGGTAGGACGGGTGGGGGAACAGCTATTTATGTTAAGGATTCTTTAAATAGTTACTTTAGCAGAGCTGTTATATCAGGCGTAAACAACGAGACACTATGGGTAGAAGTGGTTAATGGGAGAGAAAAGCTATTATTAGGATGTATTTACAGACCTCCGTCTCTCATCAGAAATGAATCTACATTAATTTTTCAAGAGATTAACGTAGCGGCGACCAGGTATAAAAACGTATGTATTATGGGGGATTTGAACTATCGTAGCATCGACTGGGTTAATAACGTAGGTGACAACGAATCTGAGGACTTTATTAACGTAGTTAACGACAACTTTCTTAAGCAGTTAGTTAATGTGCCTACGAGAGAGAATAATATTCTTGACTTAATATTAACAAATCGAGAAGACTTAGTCAACGAGCTAGAAGTAGGAGGCAGATTAAGTAACAGCGACCATGAGGAAATTCGTTTTAATATTAAAGGGGGTTCCTGTTTAAATAATGAAAACCAGACATTAGTATCAGATTTTAGAAGAGGGAACTACGAAGCTATGATAAGATACTTAAGTGAGGTATGTTATTTAGGGATTAGAGAGGGAACAGGCTAGGTGGCTAGGGTGCCTGGGGAGTCTAGTGGGGAAATTAAGGCGAGTCAGGTTGGGTCGGGTGAGGAGGGTGTGGCTGCAGGTGGCCGGGGGGTAGATGGGGATTATAACAAATTTATTAACTTAGTAAGTAAAGGACAAGAGCTACACATCCCACACAGAAAACTGCGTTCTAGTAAAAATGACCCGAAATGGATGACAGGCAGGTTGAGGGGTATGATAGGTATAAAACGAGGAATTTACAGAAGATTCAAAGCTGGTGAGGTAGGACTAAGACACTTTTAGCAAGAAATATCAAGAAAGACATACGCAGAGCAAAGAGGGATTACGAAATCAGGATAGCTAGTAATGCGAAAAGCAACCCTTAGGGATTCTTCCAATTATACAGGACTAAGAATAGGGACAGAATAGGACCCTTAAAGGTTGAGGAAGATATAATAGCAGGTAGCAGGGAAATGAGTGAAGCTTTAAATGAATATTTTTTGTCAGTTTTTACTCAGGAGGACATGACATATATACCAGATGCAGTACAGGTGTTCAGGGGAGGGGCAGATAATAGCCTAATGGACATCAGTATAAGCAGGGTGGAAGTAATTAAAGAGATCGACAGACTCAGTAGCACAAAGTCACCTGGGGTAGACCTTGTCTATCCTAGGGTACTGAAAGAGTGCAAATATATAATTAGTGGGATTTTAACGGATATCTTTTACAAATCAATAAACACAGGAGAGGTGCCCACGTTATGGAGACAGGCTAACGTAGTACCTATATTTAAAAAGGGGGACAGGAGCGAAATGTCAAATTACCGGCCAATTAGCTTAACGTCAGTCATAGGTAAAATGGTAGAATCAATTGTAACAAAGAGGATCCGCGAACACTTAGAGTCACATGGGTTGATTGCTGACTCTCAACATGGCTTCACCAAAGGTAGATCTTGCCAAACTAATTTATTGAGTTTTTATAGACCAGTTTATGAAGCAGCGGATAACGATGATAATTATGACGTCATATACCTCGACTTCAGTAAAGCGTTCGATAGAGTAACGCACGAGAGACTATTAAGTAAAATGAAAGCTCATGGGATAGATGGTAAGGTGTATAGCTGGATTAAATCATGGCTCAGTAACAGGGAACAAAGAGTTATAGTTAACGGCGAGAAATCAAATTGGGGGAAATTAATTAGTGGGGTTCCTCAGGGGTCAGTATTAGGTCCATTGCTCTTCATAATTTACATAAATGATTTAGACACTGGGATCAGCAGTAACATTAGTAAATTCGCAGATGACACTAAGATAGGGCGACAGATAAGTACACCGCGTGACGGCGAGATTCTACAAAGAGAACTAGACATATTGCACGAGTGGGCAAATAAATGGCAAATGGATTTTAATACTAGCAAGTGTAGCATTCTTCACATAGGTAGACATAACCTGGATAATGGATATGAAATTAATGGTACAGAGTTACGTAGGCTAAACTCGGAAAGGGATTTAGGGGTATTAAGTAGTCAGGACCTCCGACCTAGAGAACAGTGTATCAGCGCTAGAAATAAGGCAAACAGAATATTGGGTTTCATTGCCAGGACAGTAACTAACAGAACAGCTGAGGTAATTTTAAAACTCTATCTAGGCCTCATTTAGATTATGCAGTTCAGTTTTGGTCTCCTTACCATCGGATGGATATAAATAGGTTAGAATTCATACAGAGAAGAATGACGAAGATGATGCATGGGATTAGGAACTTAAATTATAAAGATAGATTAAAACGCCTTCAGCTTCACTCCTTGGAAAGACGCAGGGTGAGAGGAGACCTGATAGAGGTGTTTAAATGGATCAAGGGATTCAATAAGGGGGATATAAATAAGGTACTTTTATAGTACTTTTATAGTACTTCAAATAGAACGAGATCGAATGGTTACAAGCTAGAAAAATTCAGATTTAGGGAAGAGATAGGGAAGAACTGGTTCACAAATAGGGTGCTAGATGTTTTGATTTGTTTTGATCAATTTATTACACCCAAGGGTGACAAGCTTAATGTACAGCCAAGTATCAAAAATATTTACATGTGACTCGTGCCTATTAGGACACGCCATGAAGTGTTTAGATTGTCTTTTTAAAGTTGAATACAATTAACATCCACCAAAGTGAGGATGTCGCATGAGTATTTCATCTAATGAATTATTGTCTGCCAACAAATGTTTACAAGTGTCAAGCAATGTGAGTCTCTGTGGTACTAAGTTTTCAAGGTTTGGACATTGCAGACAATAGTGGTCCAGGGTGTGGGCATTAGGCGCGTCGCACAGCCTACAGGAAGAGAAGTGAGGCGCGTCCTCCGCCTCAGCTACCTGCCAAACTGGTCGCCAACCAAGCCTAAGGCGCGCACACACCACGTTGTGTCGGCGAACCATAAGACCATTGCGTCGATATGTGTGTTGATGAGACAAGAAGTGATCATAGTGCTGGATCGACTCACTGGTGGCTCTCTCAGCATCACGACGGTGGTGGGTGGGGGAGCGGGCTGCCTGACGGACTATCTTTCTGTAGCACAGGAGGGAAGTAGTAGGAGCATCAGCAGCTGGAGGATCCAAATCACAAGCAGCTTTTGCAAGATGGTCAGCAGTGTCATTGGACCGGAGTCCAATGTGGGAGGGAATCCACAAAAAGTGAATCACCAGTGAACTCTCGTGGGCTGTGGCCAGTTGACGAAGGATTTGTGTGACAAGGTGTTGGTACGCTGGCTGGTGAGATGTAAGGGCGCGTAGGGCGGTCTGCGAGTCACAGATGACCAAACCGTTGTTGTTGGTCCGTGTCAACAAAGTAACTGCGTCCAGTAGTCCATGTAGTTCACAATACGTAGAGCTTGAAGCGTTCGGGAGGCGGCGGCCTGTCCAACCCTCTTGCAGTGGCTCCAGGCTGGGGGAGCAGACGGCACAGCCAGCACTGCCGTCCCCCCGCAGGGAGCCGTCAGTGTAGAGGTGATGGGTCACACGCTGGGACGAAGATAACCTGGCGATGGTCTCAAGAGCACGTTGTCGTTGGAGCTGAGGCAGATCAGTCTTGGTGGTTGGAGTGTAGGAGACTGCCGGCACAGGAGTCTGCCAGGGTGGGAAGCCACGGTCCACATTCACCGCCAAGATGTTGATGTTAAGCCTCCGAATGTTGGAACATATGACACTGACCAGCGTACGGCCACCTGGACGAAGCAAAGGACGAGGCACAGTTGGATCCAATGATGTACTGATAGTGTGAGCAAAGTGAGGAGATATGTGAGGATAGTGAAGGCATTTGATGCTGAAGTAGATGACATTAGAGTATATTCTTTCAATGAGTGGTGGGAGACGAAGTTCGAGTTGCATGTTGACAATCCTGGTGGAGACAGGACCCCCCAGGATGAGTCTCATTGCTTGGTTTTGAAATTTTTCAAGAGGCTGTAACGTTGTTTTGGAGAGCTGACATAATGAAGGGGAAAGGTAGTCTATCACTGAGCGGATAAAAGCAATGTAGATGGTTCTGGCGACAGGAACAGAAACTCCGGCAGCATAGTTGGTCAGCCACTTGAGAGGAGTCAGGCGTCGCTGCAGCCGGGCCAACAGATCTTGGACAATAGGATGCACTCGTTGCCTTGCTGGGATAGGAGGCGTAATCCGCACTGGCGCTCCCAAGTAGAGATATTGTGTACACAGAGGTATGACGTTGTTCCCCATGGTGAATTCTGGCAAATTTCTTGCTGAACGATGAGAGAAAATTCTGCTTTTGTTAGGGGAGATGATGAGGCCACATGAAGAAGCTGACACATAGAAGGAGTGGAGGAAGCGTTGCAAGTTGTCTGGGGAATTTGAGTGAATACATATATCGTCTGCGTAGCAAGTAATGGCTGTATCAGTGACGTCAGGAAGGAGGGAGAGAAGGCGATGCATAAGGATATTAAATAAAAAGGGACTAAGTACCCCACCTTGCGGAGTGCCAAGTTCAAGATCCTTGGTGGTGCTCAACGCCCCCTTAAATAGAACACGAGATGTTCTGTTTCGCAGGTAATCTCGGATCCATCTGAGAAGGTTTCCTTTGACGCCAAAATCAACGAGCTGGTCAAGGATGATATCTTTGTTGGCAATGTCAAAGGCACTCTTCAGATCGATGAAGGCGACAACACTGGCGGGGGAGAGACGAGTGTAGAGCTCCATGAGGCAGTGGTGCGTTCCTCGTTGGGGCAGGAAGCCGTACAGTCTGGGCGAGAGCTTGTCTTGTAACCGGAACATGAGGCGTGAGAGAAGAATGCGTTCGAGGACCTTGCAGAAACAGGAGGTGAGGGAGATGGGTCGGAATTTGTCGGTGCCAGGCTTGGGGATGGGCACAATTGTACTGTGGGTCCAGGCTTGTGGTACGTATCCCAGGCGGAAGCAGAGATTGTAAAGTTGGAGGAGGGGGTTGCCCGGTACGTCTCGGAGTGCACGGAGGACTGCGTAAGTGATGCCGTCATCACCCGGAGATGTTGCCTTGCCCCTGGCGAGGGCACGTCGCAGCTCGTCCTCAGTTATGGCTACGTCATCCTCTTCATCAGTGCTCAGTAAGGCAGCTGTGAGACGGAGTGCGCGGTAGTTTTTCTGGGTGGAGAGGGCGTCTTGAATATGTGCTGGGAGATTGCTGGCTCGTGATTGTGCTGACCACTCAGTGATAAGGTCCTGTGCGTACTGAGCAGGGCTGTTATGTAGAACACTTGGGGGTTTCTTTTTCACAACCTTGTTGATGAGGTGCCACATACTGCCAACACTCGTTTGATGGTTGATACTGTCCGTGAGTTTATGCCACGAGTTCGTTTGTACACAGCGCTGTAAGGCAACTAGGTCATCCCTTGACAGTTGGTACTGGTGCAGAGTCTCTGGACTTGGTCGTTTCTGAAAGGCGAGGCCGTCCTCCATGGCTTTCCTCTCCGCCTGAGCCACTCGATTATCCAGTGTCCAGGTATGTGCACCAGCGCGACGTCCGATGTGCGGCCTGCTGACATATTTTGCGTAAAAGGAATGTATGGCGTCAACAAGTGAGGCATATAATATTTCAGGGGAGTGTCGGTTAAACGTAGGGAGAAGGTTAGACATATAGGTGATGAATGTAGGACGGTACTTGGGTGGGATTGCAATGCGAGTGCGCGTGTGTACTGGAGCGCGTGTAGCGGGGAGGGAAGAGTGGATACTGAGACCAACGTGGTCAGAGAAGAGTGCTGGAACAGATGAACACTTGACATGTGAAGGCACGAGTCCACAGGTAAGGATGTGATCAAGAGTGCCCCCTCGAGCATGTGTGGCACCAGCAGTGTCCCAGCGAGTCAGCTGATTTCGGCGAATGTACTCCAGAAGTCGAGTTCCATTGCGATTCACGGTGCCAGAAAGATCGCCCAAAGCAGGATGTCGTGCATTAAAATCTCCTATGTAAATCATGCCACGGATGGTAGGAGCTGGAAAGGTGGCTGGATCCATCCCTCCCGGAGCAGAGTATACGTTGCACAACCGTATGTTGCCGCCTCCAACAGTAACCTCAAGCAGCTGAAAGGTTGTGGCATCGTCCACAGAATTTTGGAGGAACCTATGCTGGACGGAGGAGTTAATATAGGTGACAAGCCCGTGCCTCACACGATGAACATAGGACACGTAACCACTAAGTGAGGGGGCTTCCTCCCTGGGCAGAGCATTACCAACAAAGGCTTCCTGAATGAAGATGACATCCGGACGATGGTTATGTATATATCCCTTGAGTGCAGTAAGTTTCGCCCAATTTGTAATACCACAGGCATTCCACGAGGTGACATGCAGCTTCACTTCATTATTGAACATGTCCATTACTAGGACGGTGACTGGTAGAGGAGGCAGTGTGGGCACGGGCATGACTTGGGGCACGAGGCAGCACGTTACGTGGGAGAGAACTCTTGGGGGAATTAGTCAGGGTCTCGAGGCTTGAAGCAACAGTGCTGAGCTGCTCTGTCAGGCTGGTAATAGAATCAATGATAACCTGTTGAGACTCAACCACCGTCTTCATTTGAGTCTCAAGTGAGTCCTGCTTGCTGACCAAACCATCAAGACGGGTTTCAATTGCTTCAAAGCGAGCCGTGAGTGAAGTTACGCGAGTCTTGAGAGCGGCAACAGCGTCACGGAGTGCAGTTACTTCAACTGGCGTGGTTGTGGCAGGGGGCGTGGCACGTCCGGGTGGAGGTGAAGGTGGCGATGACTGTGACGCGCGCGTCGTCCCGTGTGTGCCAGAGGGTGCAGCATCAGCGCGGCGGCGTGGGCAGCCAGGATGCCCGACATTAACCCCAGGCTGGTGACATCGGGGGCACTTCCAAAGTGAAGTGTCCAGTGGCTGTGGCTGTGGCTGCAGTGAGGATGCGTCAGAGGCAGGGGCGGGGGGTGGAGGGGGGCGGTGAGGACACGTGCGGGAGTCATGTGACTCGGAGCAATACGCGCAACGCTCTGACGCAGTGCAGTACCGAGAGATGTGGCCAATATTCCAGCAGCGATAACACCAGGGCTGTTCATCCTTCATCCTGCGAAATTCACAAAATGGAAGGCATGGTAGAAAACTGAAGGCAACACTGGGTGGTGGTGGCTGAGGGAGACTCCAGGTGACAACCAATCGGTTGATGGGTGCGCCATCTTGGTAGAAGCGACGAGCGGTGTAGATGCCCGACATCTCTTTGGCCAAAGCTGGATCACAGGAGACAGGGTAACGTGTAAGGAGATAAGTAGGAAACTTGCGGGGCCGTTCCGGTGAATCTTGAGTCTCGAGGGAAAGAGACAGAAACTCTCCTTTAGTCACGCTGTCAACGATGTCCGAGCGATGGCGGGAAATATAAACGAAGCTGGATGTAATCGCTGACATTTTAACCTCAGCTTGGTCACGGTCAAGATGAAAGGCTCGGGTGACCTCAGACAGCCAGCGAAGCTTGATGTCCACACTAGGTTTATCCTTGAAAAGAAGCTTGATGTAGTCAGCCCTGGGAGCGAACGCTGGTGGTGGCGGGTTCAGTGCGGGATCAGCTGGGCGGGAGGAGCTGCATTCCGTGCCAGGCGCGCGCTGCTGCATGCGAGAAGACTCTTTAGGCTTGAAAGACTTGGCTGTAGGTGTCGAGTGCTCATCATTGCTGTCCGAGGAAGAGCTGATACGGCGTTTAGAAGTAGAAGCCCGAGGGTGTGGGTGGAGAGATGTTGGTAGCCCTGACGCCGCCACAATTCCCGTGTCCAGCGCGTCATGGCATCCATCTGGTAATGGTGGCCAGTGTCGCTCAGAGTCGTCATCATCTTCACTCATGTGTAGGTCAGCCTCAACGTCCGCGATGGATACTGGACCCGAAGTCTCCATACCGCACGCCAATGCAGCGGTCAAGTGAAGATAGAGGCGTCACCAGCTTCGTAGTTCTAGTGACGAATCCATGACGTCATATTAGCAGTACTGCGCATGCGCGGAAATGAAGCACATGGACCAGAGGGGCTTGGCCGATTGGGACTGAATTTTCTTAAGTCTACAGACTAAGTCCAACACGAGGCAAAATCAGCTGTATACGTAAACAAAGACTGGACCTTTATGTTGCTCTCTGCAACAGCTGCGGGATGGTGACAGCAGAAATCCAGCACAAAACCCAGAAAGGAGAGGAGCTCAAACAACGGTTTGTTTTTGGGTGCTAGATGAGTGGAATAGGCTCAGCGGGCATGTGGTGAGTGCTAAATCTATTGATTGTTTTAAAAAGAGGTTGGATGAGTTCATGGATAGAGATGATAGATGGTAGAGGATATATTCTTTTTAGATTCACAGGAACTACCTCGAGTAGGCCAACAGGCCTTTTGTAGATTCCTTATTTTCTTATGTTCTTAACCCTGGGACGGGAGGCGTGGGGTCGGTCGGTAGGTTGGGGCAGGTGGCTGCTCAGGTCATCTCTCAGGTCACAGTGAGGCGACCACGTGCAGCACTATTTTCTTCGTTTTTCTACACAATGGAGGCACTTTTACAGTGGAATACTTGCTCGTATACACTGTATCACTGTAACACTGCTTTCAACACAACTCTCACTGCAGTCCTACTAACACATCCGCCGTAGTGATCCTTAACGTCGGAGCAATCCCGTGCACGACCTCTCTCTACATAACATACAAATTCTCTGAATTCTCTCTCTCTCTCTCTCTCTCTCTCTCTCTCTCTCTCTCTCTCTCTCTCTCTCTCTCTCTATCACACACACACACACACACACACACACACAAACACATACATTTTCTCTCTCTCTCTCACACACACACTCACAATCACACACACACACACAGTGACTGCGGTCGAGGAAGGACGTGCTCGAGACAGCTCCTGCATTTGCTACTTATACAGTCCTACCAACTATTGTCACGAGAAATGGCGCAGCGATACCCTAGCACAAGCATGGAAGAGTTAGTGAAGGAGAAGGTGGAAGAACTTGAAAACCTGACATCCAGTGGAAGAGATCCTATCAAAGGAACCAAGACTGTGAAGGAGGTTGTTACCGCCATTATGCCAGGTATTGCCAGCATAATTTCTGTGGCTGTCACTACTGCTGTCTCATCCGTTGTCAAGGACATTACCGATAAGCTTCTGCTCAACACACAAAAGGTCAACCTTCAACATCGGTACGATAATGACCGTTTGGAGCAGTACACGAGGAAGGACAATCTACGATTTTTTGGAATTGAAGAAGAAGCCGACGAGGATGAAGATATTCTACAAGCTAAGGTAATGGAAGTTGCTGCTCAAGTTGGTGTTAAATTGGAAGCAGATGACATCTCTATTGCTCATCGGTTGGGGAAGGTTGGTGAAAACAGCAGACCTGTGATAGTGCGTTTTGTTCATCGGAAGAAGAGAAACGCTGTGGTGAAAAACAAGAAGGAACTCAAGAAAAAACAGAAGAAAATTTATATCAATGAAGACTTGACACCACTGAGATCTACGCTTCTAAAGATGACGAAGGAACAAGCTGCGGTAAGAAACGTCTCGACCAGGGATGGACGAATATTGGCATGGCTTGTGGACAAGGAGAGGCCTGTGGAGATCAACACACCGGACGATCTCTTTAAAGTTGGTATTGACTCGCCCGACTGGAAACGACTGAAACTGGATCACCTGATGAAGTAGGAAGAGGCGGGAGTGCAGCAATACCAAATGATCAAGGACTCTACAATCAACACATCAAGTAAGCAAAAAGTTATTACACAAATGCACGCACCGACACATAACAAAAACAAACATGACAAGACAGGGATCCACAACACATATCAACAGGATACGACACTGAACCCAATAGTCAACAGTTCGAGACTCACACAAAGTGCTTCAAACAATACTGCTCAGCGAAACACGACACAAAATTCAATAATCAACAGTTCGAGACATACGCAAAGTGATTCAAACAATACAGTTCAGCGAAACACAACACTGAATCCAAGAAGCAACGATTCGAGACACACACAAAGTGGTTTACACGACACAGCTCGGCGAAACACGACCTTGAAACAAAGAAGCAACAGTTCGAGACTCACACAAGGGGCTTCGAGTACGCAGGTCTCGACTCACGCCAACAGACTCGCTACACAAAGAAATGCTACTATGATAACCAACACTCAAAGTTTATGTATTAACATTCTAACAATTAATGTATGTGGTTTGAAGTCAAAATTATTATTAAATAAATTTATGGTATGTATTATTGTATGGGGCATCCACTAATACGACTTAAGGAGTGCCATAACTTCCTTTATTATTGCAGGCGTTTGGACCTGTTGAGTAATTTCATATGAATACATATCCTGAACAAAATATCGTATCAATTCAGTAACTGTATATAAACAACAACCAAACAACAATAGTTGTACAAGATGTCCTTAATGCGAAGGACATTTACTCAATATAATAAATACATAAATATGAAATTTAAGACAATATGAAATTTACCATATGCTGAGTTTAATCTATAATTAATTACATAATTATTTCATAACACTGATATTTATTTATGGTAAGTATTTGTATAAACTCACAACATTAGCTCCAGCCGCACATGGATTGCCGCCATAGTAGTCTTTAGAGCCATATTCATAAACTGTAATGCACGAAACATTCCCTAAATACTTATCAATCACATTTATACTGTAATCACAACAAGTCACAATAATCTTGCTGAACACTAATTATTTTACATGAGCACCAGCTAATAATCCGTCACACACTGTAGCTACTATCGTAACGAACACAGCTATACATACCAGCATAATAAAGTAATTCCACGTCCTAAATATTATATCCAGTGCTCCAGTAGCACAACACTCCAGGCAGGTCGGGCGGCAACTAACCCTGGCCGACCGCTCGTACCCACCAAGTCATCCCAGACTGCCACCTCACCTCCCTGTTACTATGTCACAGAGACGTGCGGCTAGCGCACCTTTCACAGAACCTAATTCACAGAAATGCATTGATACACAACTTATAGTCTAATTCTCATATGTACAGGAATACATTAATACACAAATCAATAAACAAGGAAGCAGATAACAGACAATCCAACTATCATCAAGAAATGATGATACAATTATGAATTATGATATATTGTGCATGTGCGAAACAAGGTGTGATGATGCAGATATGAGTAATATTATAAATGTGATGGTAGATAAAGGATTTGATATAGTTTATAAGAACAGATGTGCTCTTAGTAAGTATAAATCTGGAGGTATTTTGATTGCTGTGAAAAGTGCATTGAATATTAAGTGGAAGGAGATTAAAACTAGCTCTGATATCTTATTATCTATATGTGTATATGGACGAGAGGTTAGACTAGAAAAGAATTTAATAATCACGTGTGTGTATATACCGCCCAGTCACTCACGGTATGGCAAGAGAGAACACTTTGATGAACTTGACGAGTTTTTCCTTAGTAATTATGATTGTTTTCATGTTGTTTGTGGGGATTTTAATGCACGTACTGGTACGATGTGTGACGCTGCCCAAGTTGAAGAGGATAGGGATAGTGAATTACCATCTGAAGTTAATGTTGATGTTAGTGCTGTGTTGATCGCCGAAGGTTTTCTGGTGAAAAGGAGTAACCAAGACGGTACACCTGACAGAAGTTCTTACGGTAAGAGATTGGTGGAAGTGTGTAAAAATAACAGTGCAATTATTTTTAATGGAAGAGTTGGTAATGATATGGGGATTGGGAAATTTACTACTACTTATGACACAACAATCGATTATGTAATAGGTTCCCACAATATACTGATATATGTGAAAAAAATTTGAGGTACTGCAATTTGAGCCTTTGTTTTCGGATGTACACTGTGGTTTACAAACTATGTTAGAGTTTTCATGCGCGTGCAAACAAGGGAGAGAAAGGAACGGAAGTGATGAGACAATAAGTGTTGGACCAGGAAAATGGAGGAATGAGAGAAAAGATGAGTACGGGAGTCAGGTGGATGTGAATAGAGTGAATGAGTTGCTTGATTTGGTAGACGACTTAACTGTAAATGATATAACTCACCAATTAGAATTAGTGTTAATACAACCTGCTCTGAAGATTTTCCCTCAAAACAGCAAGACAAAATACATTACAAAAAGTAATGGCGCCAAT
>JAHFWG010001416.1:0-10938 GCA_020233015.1 Callinectes sapidus | reverse complement strand
TGGGTACCCCCTCGAACGTCACCTCATGTTGCCTGTAAGTTACGAGTCATTGTGGAGCAGACAATACTGGCATGCTCAAGAGTCGCCTTAGGTAATGAGAATAATATATCTCCCGTTGAACAGATTGAAATAATATAAACATCTTTTTATAATACTAAAATCACTGTGTTTATGTGCATATCTTAGTATAAAATTGGAATCCGTTCTTTTAGTATAAAATCATATTTCCATTGGTGTCTGGACTCTTCTGGAAGTGTACTCCAATATAAACCTTTGAAGTGTGCAAGAATACTACATTCTTGTATACTCCTACATTATCGGTGGATGAAGCGTGGCATCCTTGTTCCTGCTGGTGCGTGTACTTGTTGAATTTAGCAAAGTCCATTCACGAATCTTACATCATCATGTGTCCTGAGTTAATGGAAATAGACATATAAAGTCATAACCTTATGAATAATTTCATAACCCATCAAAATGGTGGTGTTGGTATTTATACTAGCGAATATCCTTTTTACCCCATGTCAATTACTGAAAACGCTAAAATAATTAAAACATTATAAAATATGGGGTCATCAGGAAACTCAGAGATAGTTTCTTAGAATCATGCCAGGTATATAAATATTACATCTAGAATTTTGAAGAGGAGTATGGTTTATTAAAATAATGCCCTAAACTGTTCTAACCTAACCTAGCTAACAATAGCCTAACCTTACAGAACCTAACGTAAGCTTACCTGACCTAGCCTGAGAAACTCTAGATTAACCTAACCCAACATAACCACAATATTATTATCACAAAACTCTGTTTCAATACTTTACAGCTCATAGGAGAACACGAAGTGTCGTGGAGAGAGGAATTGGCCGATGGAAGCGATGATTTCATGCATTCCACAGTGAATTTTGTCATACCCCTTTCCCCAAAAGTGTGCAAAATCATTTTTCTCTGTGCTAAGTTGCACAAAACTATGCAAAGACAGAAATATTTATATACTTCTGGAAGATGATGCGGGACATGGCCACCCGTGGTATAGTGGAACCGCTTGCACTCTGAGGGCCTTGGGGTCCCCGAGCGCATAGGTGGTTCGAATGCTGACTACGGTCTGAGTGGAGATTGGGCGTCCACTCGGGGTAACGGTCCACAAGTGAGTGGGCTTTCAGATAGGTCTCCAATAGGTGATCTTTAGCCCATAAATTCACATTAAAAAAAAAAAAAAAACTCAGATTGTATAAAAAAAAAAATAATAAAAAAAACGAGCAGAGTACATGTAGATGGCTGAAAATGACACTAATGATGATGACGGTGACCATCTCCAGCCTCTCCCTGCAGGTCGTCAAGGCCGTGATGGATTGGTCTACACTCTACAGGGAAGAGGTGGCCAGACTCCCTCTCAAGGAATTCAAGTGAATGGACTTTTTTTTTTCTAAAATCCCCGAAACTAACAAAAATGTTGTTAAAAGGACTTTTTAACATTTGGAACGTAGTAATCAGTAATTTGTATTTTGTGGTATAATTGAAATATTCACTTATGACATTAGCAATCATTTGCCAATACATGTTGCGCTTCCAAAGATTCGCTATGAAAAGAGCTCCTTCCATGTTGTTGAGATTGTGACTCTTAATTGCCCGGTAGGAGATGTAGCGTTCTCCCCTAAGCTGTTGCGGCGCCTAATGGAATAGTTTCTGTTTCACCAGTTTGGGCGATGTGACCCTTTAGGTGTGGCCCACAGTTCTTGAAGTTGTCTGAATAAGTTTTGTCACCCACACCAACCGCCTCACATTATACTGTAGGTGCGCGAGAAGCTGGTATAGGCTATTTCCAAGAACTTTTTATTCTTCCGTAGAGGCTTTTTTATTTATTTATTTATTATTTTTTTTTTTATTAAACTGCACCCTCATAACTTTACTTCCTCTGTGAGTGTTTCAAATCGAAAGATCAACTACAAATTATAAAATTTATAGGTTGAGTGAAACTCCTCCAGGCGCATTCCCTCCAGCTGGATGAGGCTTCCGTTTTTTTTTTTTTTTTTTTTTTTCTCAGGATTGATTGTATATGAGCTATTGCATCCGCAAAAAATAATAAATAAATAAATAAATAAATAAATAAAAAAAAACTGAGGTTTTCAGCTTTACAAAATTTTGAACTCAAAGAGCACATTGACACCATCCCCCCAAAAATAATAATAAATAAAAACAAAAAAAATCTTAGTGGCCCACAAGAAAATGATCGGACATACACTATTCAACTTAACTATGGTCCCTTGCCACCTGCGCCATTCTGTTTCCTCACGAATCATCATTATTCATTCATTCACCTGCTCGCCCTTGTATACTTCCCACACTCGCGCCCCCCTAATTAATTGTGCATGGCACAACACCGGTGTTTCATATTGGTGGACTTCTGTACTTTTGCTGTTTTTGAAGAGGGTGATGCGGAATGATTAACAAATCAAATTGTAATTGTCGTATCCAGAGCGATATATATATATATATATATATATATATATATATATATATATATATATATATATATATGTATATATCGCTCTGGATACTACAATAACAATTTGATTTGTTAATCATTCCGCATCACCCTCTTCAAAACAGCAAAAGTACAGAAGTCCACTTATATATATATATATATATATATATATATATATATATATATATATATATATATATATATATATATATATATATATATATATATATATATAGATATAGATATAGATAGATAGATAGATAGATAGATAGATAGATAGATAGATAGATATTTGCTACGAAACTAAAGTGTGTTGTTACCAGTGTATAAGTTTGTCTATATATACACCAAGTAATCAAAAGTAAGAGGAAATATTAATAAATAACAAAAATTAAGCTATTTGTGTGCAATACATGGGTGGTGGATTTAGGTTTACCCTTTAAAAAAAAAAAAAATCATGCAATTAATCATTTTGATGAAGACAACAGTTATGTTTCAAGCACATATGGCCAAGTAGATCCCCACACAGACACACAGTAAGGGGATGGGGTAGCATAATGTATAATATATAGACATTAAAGTTTGCTTAGTAGGTTGATGTCTAATCCTATACACTACTGTGTATTTTAGAGAGGTGCAAGTTTACTGCTTTATGTGAATACTGAAGAAGTTGATGTCCGACTCTTTATAATACATTGCCATCCAGTTTTAAAGGTGGAATTTGCTATTGTTGTGTGGGGAATCATCTGAAAATATCGAAGAACGTCCCACTTGAAACCGCGACTAGCCCTGACTGTGGTGGCGGAGAGGCGGAGCTTACGTAGGCTATGGTTTAATTAATCTTGTATTTGTATTTTGCGAAACTGTGGCTCCTGGGTTATGTCACAAACAGATATGATATGAAAAGAGGTACTTAGCCAACACAGATGAGTAAAAAGTTCATCAAGAGAAAGAAATGTTTAAAAGACTTTGTAGTCGAAAGTAATGAGAGCAGGCATTTGTTGGACTCCCTGTTGTAGCATGGCTCCTATTCTCTTGGGTAAGGGATTAAACCTTAACAGTTACTTTATATATATATATATAGATAGATAGATAGATAGATAGATAGATAGATAGATAGATAGATAGATAGGGAGAGAGAGAGAGAGAGAGAGAGAGAGAGAGAGAGAGAGAGAGAGAGAGAGGGTTAAGATTTAATTCCTTATCCAAGAGAACTGGAGCCATGCTATAACAGGGAGTCCAACATTACGCTGCTCATATCACTCTGCTACAAAGTCCTTTACACATTTCTTTATATATATATATATATATATATATATATATATATATATATATATATATATATATATATATATATATATATATATATATATATATATATATAATGCCTAGACAGACATATAGTACATGAGATAGGGATAGCATGGAGAATAATATATCGATATTAGAGTTCCCTTAGTAGGTTGTACAGTATTAGGTTGTCTTATCCTATACACTACTCTACATAAGAGTTTTAACTTTACTATTTCTATTTTCATATATAATAATCTATCATTTTATATGGCTGACTCTTTATATTACATTGCCATCTAGTTTCAATGGTGGAATTTACTAGTGTTGTGTTGGGAATGGTCTGCAAATATAGCAGAACGTCTGGCTAGTGAGCGTGTCAAGCCCTGACTGATATACAGTACGTAGCAGGCAGGTGGAGCCTGGGCTAACATTATTCGGTATGGTTTAATCGTGCATTTGTATTTTAAGGAGCTGGCTCTTGTGTTATGTGACAAACAGATATTGTATAAAAGGAAGTACTCGGATAACATGAGTGAGTAAGAAGTCTATCAGGAGAGAGAAATGTTTGAAGGAGTGGCAGAGTGTATCCAAATATCTCTTGCATAGGGAATTAAACTCAAAAAGTTCTGCTGGCCACTGTATCCTGCTCCACGGATTGTTACCAGTCTCCTGGCGACGCAGAACACTGCAGTACACGAACCATATGAGGAACCCATACATTAGTGCCTGGTGTAACAATATTCTAGTGAGCAGTCCTGAAACAGTACATGTAATTAAGGAAAGTAATTAAGTAAGGAACTCTTGATGGATTCCGGGAAAGAGAAGACAAAAGATAATGAAGCCTAATGCTGTCACCAACAACATCATCAACATGAGGTTGGTTGACAAATGTTATAATTATGATGATTGGATTCATCATTGACTGTCTCAGAAAAGGCTGTAAATGGTATAAGAAAGCTTTCTCCATATCATCGACATGTGTATGCTAAATACATACATACTTTACTACAAGATACAGGTCTGTGTGCGATCTCAACATTCTCTGGCATGGCACTGTTCAGTGGGACTGTCATCACTGTCATCACTTGAGAGGTTCCGCTAGGTGACTGACTGCTCAGACTCCAAGACGACACTTAATAGATGCACTTCCTCACCCACTTCAAGCACGTGACTACCTGAATATGCACTATATAGAGCTTCTCCCTCCTACGGTATCCAGGAATGTGGGCTTAGGACGCTGTTATGTGCGTAGCCACTCCTCACGTAAGCCAATTGAGAGGAAACAAACCAGTAATAAGTATTATGAGTGGAACGTGCCTCTCTGCATTGTACCTTGCTGTGTTCCGAGAGTACCACATTTCCAAGACATACTGGTAATATAAATGTCTGTGACAAGAACCATGAAGTGCACCACTTTATCCAACTCTAGCCAACTGTAGAAATCACACTCTTTGTAATCTAAAAAAATAAAAACAGCATATTTTTCTGTTTTTCTCTTTCCTATTGTTACACAATGTAACTACAGCATTCTGGCGTGGAAGCTAATTCATTGCTAAGTTTAGCATGTAACGCTAAGCATTGATTTTTACAATAAAACTATAGTTGAGCCTTTGTATGGATGCGTTTCACATAAACTCTAATATATATATATATATATATATATATATATATATATCTTTTATGTCCGAGTGATAGAAAAAAGTACATTTGTCAACAATAATGTGGATTCATACTTCCTACTTCACAATTCCGTACTCGTTCTACTAATGGTCATGTAACGTTCAAATTGATGTCAAAGAACAGCTGAAGGTGTGTATGACAGCGTTTACAATGATATGTACTTCATTCAGTAACGTGGGTTTAGTAGGAGAGAAGGCACATGAGGTGGTGGAAGAGAGGCATAATATAGTATGTTTTTGCGTGAATATGATGATGCCCTCTGTATAGGAATAGAAATGCATGAATAGGACCTGTGGCAAACTGTTTTAGTGAAGAAGCATCATAATGATGTATTTGTAGCAGAAATGACATCCAAAGTCAGGTAAAGCAAATAAAAAATATATGAAACCGATCAGCCTATGCGCTGTTCACACCAAGTAAATCCCCAACTAAATCTCCAAACAATTTGCTCTTGAATTCACAACCTTCACTTATTTGATCACGGCCAACTATTTACTAGAACCTTACCAACCTCAGTATGAGATGCACTACCATAATAAGAGTGATCCAGCCATGATGCTCACATGCGGGGCCGGGGAGTTATTGGCGGTGGTAAGAGCAGCCTAGTGTTGGGACTCGTATCTTATAGCAGTGCCGTGCCCCTGCAGACGCTGGGGACCAGGGATTCTCACATCTCTTTATCCCTTGTCACTAGCAATATTTGTACAGCTTTACTTCCATCTCCTAATGTTCTTATTATTCCATCCATATACTTCCGCCCTCTTGGTCTACAACCTGTGATTCAACCTGTTAAACTTAGGTCTTCTCAAAACATATTCTACAAACCTCATCTATCTTGTTCTCATCTTCACCAGTAATTCTCTATCACTACCCAATCTTCTTAGCACTTCCTCATTCGATGTTTTCAAAAGCCTTCGCTAACACCTCATTTCAAATGCTTCTATCTTCTTCTTCATCTGTTTATTCGATATATATATATATATATATATATATATATATATATATATATATATATATATATATATATATATATATATATAGTATATATATATATATATATATATATATATATATATATATATATATATATATATATATATATATATATATATATATATATATAGATATATATATATATAGATATATATATATATATATATATATATATATATATATATATATATATATATATATATATATATATATATAGTATATATATATATATATATATATATATATATATATATATATATATATATATATATATATATATATATATATATATATATATAGACACACACACACACACACACACACACACACACACACATAAAGGGTGATTGAAAAGTAGCACCCTATTTTAAAGACCTTATAATTTTTTTTATATGCAGTTACTTTTGGTTGAAATTTTTAATGTATGTTCCTTTATTATATGACAATTTAATTGTTCTTGTTTTTCTTTACAGATTGATTATTTTCTATTCAAATTCGAATGCCCATAGAGAGGTTTGGACGTCTAACTCTAAACGAGCGTGCCCAGCTAGCGGCACGCTACGGAGTTTGGAAATCATTTGTTCAAGTACAAAGGTGGTGGAGTTCCATCAAAGGAATACATGTTCAGATTGATGTAAAGACTATCAAGAACTGTCACGCAAAACTCATGGCTACAGCTTCTGTGATGGATGGTTGAAGAAGCGGTCGCCCTTCCAAAGCCAGTGATCCGGAGGTAAAGAGAAGAGTTCAAGAAGTGTTTACTCTGAGCCCATTTAAGATGCTTTTACAGCACAGTTCGTACACAGTGATAAGAAAGGTCACATTCTCTTGCTGCTTGTCGAATGGACTTTGGTGGGCTCAAAGGGATGGAGGAAGGAAGGAAGGAAGGATGAGAGAGAGAGAGAGAGAGAGAGAGAGAGAGAGAGAGAGAGAGAGAGAGAGAGAGAGAGAGAGAGAGAGAGAGAGAGAGAGAGAGACTTCTGTCTCGGAATTAGTCATTAGCCTACTACTACTACTACTACTACTACTACTACTACTACTACTGATTCTGATACTGCTATTATAAGGAGTTAATTCTATGCACATACTTGATTTGTTACATGTTAGCTAAATTGTCATTATGAAGCTCGTGAAAACAGTCTACAACAACAACTACTACTACTACTACTACTACTACTACTACTACTACTGCTACTACTACTACTACTACTGCTGCTGCTGCTGCTGCTGCTGCTGCTGCTGCTGCTGCTGCTGCTGCTGCTGCTGCTGCTGCTGCTAGCACTACCACTTTTTTATGTAGAAGGGAGTCGGCCAGGGGCAACAAAAATAAAACAAAAGGGCCCACTGTAGTGCCGGTTCCTGGAAAGTCCAGATTCAGTAGCCAAAAGAAGAATGAGATAAGTGTCTTGATACCTCTTTCTTGAAACAGTTCAAGTCATAGGCAGGTGGAAATACAGAAGCAGGGAGAGAGTTCCAGAGTTTACCAGAGAAAGGGATGAAAGACTGAGAATACTGGTTTACTCTTGCATTAGAGAGGTGGACAGAATAGGGGTGAGAGGAACAGGCAAGGCTTGTGCAGCGAGGCCGCGGGAGCAGGGGAGGCACACCATTCGAATGTTGAATAGTTGAATAGAAAGAACTATGATACAAGATCATTGACTTCTACTACTACTACTACTACTACTACTGATAGGAAATGCAATGCATGAATAACACAATAAACAAATAAATCAATGCATAACCGCCTCAGAAGACAAAACAACCATTGCATTCCTCATTATTAGACAGCCACCACCACCACCACCACCTCCACGATGATAGTTAATCAACAGCAGGTGGTGGTGGTGGTGGTGGTGGCGGCGGCGGTGGCGGTGGTGGGGGTGGTGGTGGATTAGCCGTCGTCAAGAAAGTCTCGGGTAAATAATTATGGTCTTCATCAAGTACTATATCAGTGGGAGATCAATAAAAAAGAGGAAAGAAAAAAGAACAACGACTCCAAGATAGCAATATAAAAAAAAAAAAAGTGAAAAAATGTATCGAATCGAAAAGTAAAATGAATAAAAATAACGGAAAAGTCAGGAGAGAGAGAGAGAGAGAGAGAGAGAGAGAGAGAGAGAGAGAGAGAGAGAGAGAGAGAGAGAGAGAGAGAGAGAGAGAGAGAGAGAGAACATACGAAAACTGTACAAATATTTTCATAACTATTATAACATTAGTAAGACATAAAAAGAATCACAAATCTTAGAAATAAGGCTTCGTGGGAGAGAGAGAGAGAGAGAGAGAGAGAGAGAGAGAGGTTGGGGGGGGGGGATCACCACCGCTAATCATCACTCCGCCAAGCCTAAGTTTAATTAAACTCCCCGCCTGTCCTGCCATGCATTACATAACACCCACTAACACCCTCCCTCCAGTCACAGCCTCACTCACATGCCCTCCCAATCCCCTTGGAACACTCACCTCCTTCCTGAAAACCAGCCTTACTCTAACACACTTCAGATATCACTAATACACGCATATTGATACACGCATCCCACAGCACTGCTTCACTTACCGACTGGCGACCCCCCTCCTCTCTCCCGGTGCAATACTGCATATAACTAAACTAACAAATATCACAATTATGACTGTAATGGAGGCAGAAAACGTTAGGGAACAAAAGGTAAACATGGTCACTGAAGAGAAGAAAACATATGAAACGAAAAGTGAAATACAAATAATAATGAATTGCCGTGAAGAAAAGAATGGTCTGGATTACTTCTTGCCCTTCCGAACGCCAGCCGTGCTCCGAGACACCTCAGACATCGCTAATACACGCCCATTAATAAACGCCAACATGTACACAACAGCGCACCGCCCACAACACTGCTTCACTCACTCACTCACTCACTGCCGGCTGCTGCAATGAAAAATATGATTTAACTCATTAGTATCACATTAAATGCTTTGTTCAGGATTAAGTAAACTTTAGGAAAAGAAATAAACATGGTGATTTAAGACAAGGAAAACACGTGATATGAAAATAAAAATAAGAATAATTTTCGAGATTTCTTATACTTTGTATAATGACAAAATAAGGCGCTATTTGAAGCCAAGTCCCAAAATGTCCTGCTCCATCTTTAATAGTAAGTAGGAAATGTAATAACTATATCGGTGATATGTTTATTTATATATAATTTAATACACCCACACCCACACCCACACACACACACACACAGAGAGAGAGAGAGAGAGAGAGAGAGAGAGAGAGAGAGAGAGAGAGAGAGAGAGAGAGAGAGAGAGAGAGAGAGAGCAGACCTTCGCCTTGTCCTCCAACGAGACACACTGACTTCTCAGGATGAGGACGAGATGCTGGGGGTCACATATGACAGTAATAAGCTGACCTTCAGATCTCACATAGGGCAGCTTGCCAGGGAGGCCTCAGGGAAGCTGGCATCACTGAAGAGAATATCACATCTCCTGAACAGCCTGATTGTCATTTATATGAAATTTGTATTTAAACATTTCGAGCGTGTTGAATTAAAATATCATCACAGATTTTCCTTACCACGTAAGGTTTAGGCCCTCATTTGTAGAGCTTATTATATATTAAAGGACTAAATAAAATAATAGAAAATTTGCCTGATCGTTTATATAGAGAAGATTGAATGAAACAAATGTAAATCAGACTTATGAAAATGTACTCTTAACTGTTCTTTATAATTGTAAAAGCAGAATCCTTTATTCTTGTCTTGAAAACTACGTCTGTAGCCTTTACGTTTATAGGCATTTAGGCTGCGTTTACACCAAGCGAGTCGAGTGAAGGTGAGTCATCACGCGTCATGAATCGCCACCCCAGTCTAGCATTAGTTTGTATGGATCTTTGAAAACACCGTTTACACCGAAAGAGTCGAGTCAAGTTAAGACGCGTCGCGTCAAGTCACATATAGGTCTGGATCCATTTTTTGCATCAGTCACAGCGAGTCCGTCGTGGTGTGATCACTGATCATGCAAGTGGATTTCCTAATCAACTTAGTTCGAGAGCGCCCTGCTATATATGATCCCAGTGACCTCAGCCACCGGGATCGTGATGTCATAGCTGCCCTGTGGAAGGAGGTTGCTGCTGCACTTACGTGTACAGGTAAGACAACAATTTTATTCAGTATGAATTTTACCTAAAACAATGAAGTGTACACTAGCTTTATTTACTATGAACTAAACATTAGGCTTATTCACCATGAAATATACATTACTAGATCATTCTGTCTTGCCACTCAAGGGCTCCACCTGGGGAAACAAAATCTTCTTTCAAGATATCACGCACTGCCATAGCTTCTGTTGTAGGCCTTGTGCTTCTTGTTTCTGTCAGGCTTGAGTTTGAATAATTGGATTGTGTTGCATCATGAACATCATCACTTGGAGAGTAGTTGAAATTGTTTTCAGGTTGAATGAAATTATGAAGCACACAAATACTTTTCACCCATGATTTAGATACTTCAACACTAGTCTCCATTGATGTC
>JAHFWG010001634.1:0-12840 GCA_020233015.1 Callinectes sapidus | reverse complement strand
ATATATATATATATATATATATATATATATATTTAATAATAATTGTAATATAAAAGACAAAGTATAAATAAAATTAAATAAATAAATAAAACACAACAAACAACATAATGAGAAATAAACCCGACAGTCTCGTTATACTAATAGTGTACTAAAACAAGGTACAAAATGACATAATTTGCGTGTAATTACACCATGTTTCATTCATATACAATGAATATAAACACTCTATTCCCATATATTATCTATATATATATATATATATATATATATATATATATATATATATATATATATATATATATATATATATATATATATATATATATATATATATATATATAAATGGATAGGATACTGAATTATGACATGTGCACTTCATATGTTTTCTCATGATCTGCAATGATGAACTCTCGTGCTTCAGCTGGGAGGCCTTTCTTGTTACTCCCATTTTTTGTTCTCATTGAGGTTATTAGGGGATCTGACGAGCATAATAGCCTTCGCATTAGATCTTCGTTTGTCTTTCTACGTGATATCTTACGGCAGAATGACTCTCTGAACTTTTTGAAGTCTTTGTTCTTTGCTTCTTGTGCCTCTTCAGAATATAGTCCAATTGGTAGGTTGAACTGTTCTATTACTGACGCTCCATGAGTAAGGATCCTATGCAAGCTATGCGGCATGTAGTACCAGTTGTACTCTTCTACATACATTCTAGCTGTATTGATGCAGAAGGTTTTGAATGCTGCAATGTTGATTTTGTGTCCAGATGATAGAGTGCACAAGATGATGTACAAGTTCTTTAGTAATTTAGTCTTGAGTACAAGGATTTCGCTTGATGTTTCAGCAAGTTGGAAAAATCTTCTTGCAATATTTCCATCATTTGATGTACCAGAGCCAGATTGTTTTGGCATGTCGACAACTAATCCTGTTTGATCCTGAAAGGCTTTTTGCATTTCAGATTTCTGCTTTTGAACTGTTTCTTTCTCTTCTCGTGTTCTTGCTTGCCATTTTTTGATAGGTAACTTGTAGGATAGCTGTAAGCAGTATTCCATAGTTCTTATTCAGGCATGTGAAGTTGATAACCCATATGCGATTCCCTCCTGGGACAGCGATCGCTTTGAGACTGCTTCTATGTCATTTATTTGTTTTGGAGATGCCCCACACAAAGGACAACATTGCATTGAGTTGGTGACAAGACATAAGGAGGATGCCACTTTGCCATCAATCATTGTTAAGTTCACCTCATGAATGACACTTGCACCATTACTTAATAATGTTGGTCTAAGCTGGCGGATTGCTTCTTTTAGAAGTTTCTCTTCCTCAACTAAAACCTCTGAAGTTTCCTTAATATACTTGAATCGTATAGGTCTTCAATAAAAAGATGATGAAGGTGTGTCATTCTTCCATACAATTATTCCTCGTTATCTTCTGCTTGTCCACTAATTTGAAGAGGCACCATACAAGTGGCGAAAAAACAGGATTCATGTACAAGATTTCGTTCCTGATTATCACTCCGTTTCTGTTTGTAAATGCTTAGACCAGTTGTACCATCAAATCCCACCTTGTAAATTAATATAAAATCATTACTCTCAAGACTGTCTCCAACTGTCTCGAATATTCTCCTTGTCGTCGAGTCCAAAAGATCTTGCAAGGCAACTTCAGCAGAATCATTAGCAGTGTGCCATTCTTCAGGAGGAGAAGGTAGACATTCTTCTTTGGCAATACGAACGTTATTGTAGGAGGGAAAAATGTTTGAATTCTTTTTCAGTGTTTTGCTTCTTAGATTTTGGTAGCCTCTTTTTGAAAGACTGCAGTCTAAAATCAGTGACAGTGCTTCATTTGGAGAAAATGAACATTCAGTGTTGCATGATGAAGTTGATGGGCTTTCAGTGTTAACTTGTGATAATGCCTTCGCCAAGTGTGGGGTTGGGGGAGTCGTGTTTATGAGCTCTTTTGCACTTGTTTCATCAAGTGGACTTTGATATACTTTGGTAGCAAGCCAGTGTTTGTTCCTATTTATCAAATAATTTTTGTTTCTGCTAGCACGTTTCCACCTGATTTTCAAATTCTTCAGAAAGTTAGTCACAACATTCTCTGCTTGATCTTATCAACTAGGGAACCATGTAATCTTCCATCACTGAAACCATGCACACACCCAATTTTTATTCCTTCACTTGCTTCTTTAAAAAGATATTCATTATCAAGGCTCATTTTCATTCATCTGTAAATGTTGCATATCAGAAAAGTTAAAAAAAAGATTGTGTGAATATATACAAACGCAAACCTAACGTTTCTATTACTATATAACAGGGGTCACCAAACTACGGCCCGCGGGCCGGATCCGGCCCGCGACGTCAGATCATCAGGCCCGCCGACGGTACTTGAATTTGCTTGATAAAACGTATGGAACACGAGATGTTGTGATACAATTTAAATTTAAATATTAAATTTAGAATACTAGGAGATCTTTGTATTCGTATTAAATCTCAAAATAAAAAATAGAGTTTTTTACTGAATTCGGTACAATGTCGGCATTTGTAGTAGCCCGAGTCCCAGTCCCCGGCAGTGGTCCGCGTGTGTTTACAGTGGAGTCGTGGACAGTGGCAGCAGCCCCGCGCCGTCACTAATCGCCATCAAAGAACTAAAATCAGCGAAGGTAAGAGTAACGAGTGACTGTTGGCAGCACCATTACACTTAGTAGGGTTCTTACGGGCCAAAAAAAAGGCTTTCGCTCCACCAGACGTGATGCAAATGTGCATTAAAAATTAATAAATCTAAGGGATGTAACACGATCTAACGTGTCTGGTCTGGGATGTAACACGATCTAAGGGTCTGGTGGGGCAGATCAGGACTCATTAGGAAGATTTGCAAATTCCGGGCGCTCTGTTCATACACTGCATCATACATCAGCAAGCACTCTGTGGGAAAGCCTTAGATATTTCTTGTGTACTGAAACCAGTCGTTTCTGCTGTGAACTTCATTCGGGGACATGCACTCAATCACCGTCAGTTCCAGGCTTTTCTTGAAGAAATTTATTCTGATTTCTGTGACTTGCCTTATCACACAGCAGTGAGGTGGCTCAGCTGCGGTAAAGTCTTGTTTCGTTTTTTCAAGCTCCGAAACGAAATAGATGTTTTTCTCACTGAAAAAGATAGAGTTGATCCACAACTGTCAGATCCTACCTGGCTGTCAAAGTTGTCATTTTTGGTCAACATCACATCCCACATGAATGAACTGAACCTGAAACTTCAGGGAAAAGATAACCTTGTCTGTGATCTCTACAGAATCATCAAAGGATTTCGGAGAAAGCTGTCATTGTTTGAAGCACAACTGGAAGGAGAAAACTTCTCTCATTTCCACTGTTTCAAAGAGTTTTGTGCTACAGTCGCTGAAGATGTCAACCTCGACTTTCCGAAAAAGATTATTCGTGACTTGAAGAAGCATTTTTTGGAGAGATTTTCAGATCTCGACAGAATTGAGAGTGACATTCTTATGTTCCAGAATCCGTTTGGTTGTAACCTTGACGACGTGTCAGTTGAACTACAGTTGGAGCTCATTGATTTGCATGCAAATGACTTGTTGAAAGAGAAGCACAGAGAAGGAAAACTTGTTGAATTTTACCGCTGCTTACCTGATGCTGAGTTTCCGAAATTGAAGAAATTTGCCGCTGGTATGGCATCAGTGTTTGGAACAACTTATGTCTGTGAGCAAACATTTTCAAAAATGAAGTATGTGAAGTCAACACATCGAACGAGATTGACTGATGAACATTTGAAAGCAATTCTCTTGATTGGATGCAGCAATTCCAAACCAAACATTGTTGATATCTTGAAAGCCAAACATCAGTTTCACAAATCTCACTAACCTTTTTTGCTGCTTAGTTTGTGAGATTCGAACATGTGCACACTATGTCTGATGTAACTACCTTTTTGCTAACGTTGCCTTCTTTGATAACTTTTTAGTAAATAAATATGTTGGTTGTCTTTGTTTTTTCTGCATTGCACGCCACTCACCCATAATTAACATGGAATGCTAAACTTAGTTTGTAGTCTTTTTTTCCCAGAGCTTTCGTTCTGGCTTGCAAGTATTGAACGGAATGATTATCCGGCCCTCACTCGTCATTCTTTCAGTTATCCGGCCCTCTGTGAAAAAAGTTTGGTGACCCCTGCTATATAACATTAAAAAAAGACAAGGGTGACATGTTTTCTGTGAGTAGGGCTCGCGCGGCATTTTGTGCAACGCAGACAACACCAAATGTTATTAAGTGCTATGGAATAAGACGCAACTTGTAGGAAAAGATATCTTGGGATATTGTTGTCAATAGAATAGCCTAACATTTGACACAAGTATAAATCTTTGCAAAGCTATGCAATTTTTTGTCTCCTCCTTAGAATTACACACACATGACAATGTTTTAACTTAAAAAATGTTTTTTTTTTTTTTTAAGTAATATTTATAACCAGTTATAGAACACAATTATATGAAAGTAGTACTTCAGCACATGTAGATGTATACAGGATGAAAGTGTGAAAGTATGGATGATCCCAACAACACACCTGTCACGAAAAGCAGCTCAAGAAACAATGACTAGTTTTTGCCGGCGCAGCCGCACACCTTGAACTGCAAACGTTAGATCATGTTTCAACCTGTATAGCAGTATGAGTTTAGCGGTATGCTACCTATAACATACCATTTCTTTGTCTCTAATATATGTATTCTCAATTCTTATGAATCTCAGAGTAATTAGGAAAAGTAAAAATTTTAATTTTGTCCACCTGCTAGCAGTGGCGCCTTGGCCTCTCCCGGGGGCAACGACCTGTAGCTATGCACTTATACTAATGGCGCTGAGTTTTTGCTACATGGATATTAGCTGGATGGATGGTAAATATTTTATATAGAATATTGTATTATGATTATCATAATAGCTGATGTATTATTGACATCCTTTAATGATTATTGTTGTTGTATGGATATTACTGGGTTGTAATGTGTACTTTATAAATTGTGCATTATATTGTATCCTTAAAGGTATTTGAGGTTATACTTGAATTGTATTGTATTATGGTTGTTTCATATTTCATGTATAAACGGTGGTTTGAGATTGGATGGTCAAAACGTGCAGCCCTGGGATTGGTTACTTTAATGCATCAGAGCGTGTTGTGTTGTTGAGATGAATTTGGTATTAATATGTATTGTAATGATATTGTATTGTACAATGAAGTGGGATTTGGATTAATCATCATAATCTAACTTATGAGATAATATTTATTATGTGATGGAGATAAAATTACATTATATGTCTGCTATGCAACTCGGATATAGCTGTGGGGACGCGTGTTAGTGTAGGAGGTAACAACATTCAGCCAGTCAGACCCGTGCCGCCACAGTGATGGGAAGTGGCAGAGTTAGTTCTGGACTCTTTCATTGTAAGTACCAACCTGTTCACTTTGGTGTTTTATTGTGGATGAAGAAGATATGTTGTACATTGTGATAGCTGTTGATGAGAAATGTGATAAGGGAACTGGCAGTAAAAGAAGTGTATATTTGCAGTGTGGCAGATAGGGAGTACTGCTGCTGACCGATCTTAGTGCTGTTTCTAATTTGGCGTTGGCAAGCAGATGGTGAGTTACTAGAGCATTCCAATGAGATGAAATATTGTGATAGTGATATAAGAGACTTGTTGATGGGAACTGTAACGAGGAACCTGAGACTACAAAGTGTACATTTGCAGTGTGGCACCTAGGGTGATAATGCTGGTGCAAGACTTGATCCAGTGTTTCCCTGGCTTGGCATGGGCGGTCATATTGTGAGTTAGTGACTCATTTAAGTGATGTGAAATAGTTTACTTGCTCAATTAAATTAAGTGATGTGGAATAGTTTGTTAGTTATACAAGTGACTTACGGGAACTGTGATTTGAGATTATAACTAAAAGAAATGTATACTTGCGTCAGATAGGAGGTGACTGATGCAATACCGAGTGCAACGTGTTCCTGGCTTGGAGGAGGTGGTCATATTGTGAGTTACTTTGAGTTATTTGATGAATTAATGCGTGATTTAGAATGTACAATGATACAGTGCAGTTATTTACAATGTACCCAGGTGCTAGGAGATCATCAGTTGAATGAAGTGTTGGAAAGAGGGTTATTTATGACATGTATTTCAGGCTGAATCAACGCAATAAAGATACAGCAAGGCAGCCTTGGACTATACCTCATCCCACAGTACAATTCAGCAATATCGCAGAGCAGCCATGGAGCAACTGAAGAAGGACCGTGCCACTGCCAAGAGGAGATTCAACAGGAAGGTTGGGCTCTTCAAGGAGGCACAAGGGAGGGGAGACTCAACAGAAACTCTACAAGTCTTGTATGAAGAGGTTTGTGAGTGTTTTAAACAAGTTGATGAGGTCAATGAGAATTTGATTGAGAGTTTAAAGAGTAATGAATCTTGTGAAGAATATGAGGACTATATAAGGGAACTAGAAACTATAAAATGTACTTTACTTGAGACTTTGAAAGCAAAATCGAAAGAAAAGACTAAATCAGTGCTTGCCATGAAAAAACTTGAACCTCCTAAATTTAATGGATCAGTGAGAGCATTTCCCTCTTTTATCAGAGATTTTGAAAGATTAGTTGTGGCACAACATGGTGAGGACCCTTATGTACTCAGAATATCACTGGAAGGGGAACCTAGGAGACTGGTTGAAGACTTAGATGATTACAACACTATGTGGGAAAGATTATATGACGTGTATGGTAATGAAGGAAAGTTGATTGATGCAATTTTGGGAGATATAAGGTCATATAAGCCATTGAATGATGGAGAGGATAGAAAGTTAATCAGTCTGATCAATACGGTAGAGAAAGTATGGTTAGATGTGAATAACTTAAAGCTAACTAAAGAGTTGGAGAATACCACTGTCCTGACTCAAGTAGAAAGATTATTACCCTTGATGTTGAAAAGGGAATGGGCTATTAAAGTGCAAGAATTGCAGACGGACAAGTTTAAAAATTTGGTTACATTCTTAACAGGTCACAGGAAGGCTTTAGAATATTTACAAGACGATTCCAGAAAGACTGTCACTACCAAGGTAGCAGTGTATACAGTAGATAAAGATCCTACAAAAGAAAGTGATGTATTAGAAGCTATAAGATTGTTAACTGTGGGACAAGAAAGGCTCCAAAATCAAATGTCAGAATGCTTAACCAGTTTATCTCGGGTAAGAGAGGGGAAGTATCAAGGCAGGTCTCAGATAGCAAAATTTAATGGTGAAAGGAAATTTTGTCCTGTGCATGATAGTGAATCTCATGAAATGCAAGATTGTACAACATTTCAGCACTGGACAGCTGAAAATCAGATGGAATTTCTAAGGCAAAAGGGAATTTGTTTTGCCTGTCTAAAGAGAGGACATCTATCCAGGGAATGTGATAAGAAATTTGCTTGTAGAGTAAGAGTAAATGGAGATGTATGTGGGAAGCATCATCACTCAATTTTGCACCCCTTGTTTACCAGTTCACAGTCTTCTGTAATTGATGTCACAAGTAACTATTTGAGTAAGAAAGGTGCCCTGTTGATGACTGGCTTTGTTGCTTGCGGAGGTACTTCTATTCCCACATTGTATGATGCTGGAAGTAATATCAGTCTGATCACTTTTAGAATGGCTAAGAAACTAGGACTCAAAGGTGTCCCTATACACCTGTCTATGACAAAGGTTGGGAACCACACTGAAGAATTAGATAGTATTGTTTATGAAATGTGCTTAAGAGACCAAGCAAGGAAAGAAAAGGTTATTGAAGTTTGTGGAATTTCTGAAATAACTGTTGCTCATCATCAAGTGGATCTGTCGAGCGTTGCAAAGAAACTTGAGGTGTTGGAGAGAGATATCCAAAGGCCTGAAGGGCGTATAGAGCTCTTGATAGGATCTGATTACTGTACTCTAATGCCCCAAGTCATAAAAACTGTAGACAACGTTCAGTTGATGTCTAATGAGTTTGGATTCTGTATAAGGGGGAGAGTAGAAGATCAGGGAGATGAAAGAAGATACCAGGTGCAGATTAATCATGTAAGCTATAATAACGCCACAGATTGGGATTTCACAAATAAACCTAATGTGGGCAAGCTGGTGGAACAATATTTCTTATCCGAGAGTCTAGGAACAGAATGCATTCCAAAGTGTGGAGGCTGCAAATGTGGAGGTTGTTCAACAAAGGGAAATTTGACCATTCAGGAAGAAAGAGAGATGAAACTTATTGAAGACGGATTAACGTACGATGAACAAAATCACTGCTGGACATCTAGGTATCCTTGGACTTCTGATCCTACTACACTACCAAATAACGTCTTTATGGCATTTGCTAGACTAAAGGCCACTGAACGTCGGTTGATGAAAAGGGGAGCAGCTCAATGTGCAAAATATCAAGAACAGATTCAAGATATGTTAGATAGAGGAGTAGCTGAAAAGTTATCGGAGGAAGAATTTACTCATACAGGTCCAACGTTTTATCTACCCCATCATGAAGTTTATAAAGCAGATTCCACTTCAACCCCAATAAGAATAGTATTCAATGCTGCAGCATCCTATCAAGGATTCTCATTGAACAACATGCTTGCAAAGGGACCTGATGTTATAAATAACTTAGTTGGAATATTATTAAGATTCAGAGAAGAGGAAGTAGGTATGGTGGGTGATATTAGGAAAATGTACAATACAGTAAAACTCTCTGAAGAGGATATGCACACTCACAGATTTCTATGGAGAGACTTCAAAGTGGACAAAGAACCTACCCATTATAAACTGAAAACTGTTACATTTGGAGATAAGCCATCAGGATCGATTGCAATGTTGGCCCTTCGTAAGACTGCAGAACTGAACGATGATTTCCCTTTAGCCTCTAAAATAATTGCAGAGGATTCATATGTTGACGACATCATAAGTAGTGTTAATTCAAGGGACTGCGCAATGGAAAGAATTAATGAAATAGATTATGTTTTAAGACTAGGAGGTTTTCAGATTAAATACTGGGTCTTATCTGGAGAAGGGGATGATAGTATTGCAAAAGTATTGAATACTGACCAGGAGAAGGTTCTAGGTTTAGGTTGGAAACCCAAACAAGACATTTTTTCATTCAAAGTTAAACTTAATTTCTCTAAAAAGACAAGAGAAGGTAGATCAGAGTCGGACGTGACCTATGAGGATTTTGAAAGTCATATTCCACGCCTGCTGACCAGAAGAAGTGTCTTATCACAGTTTGCAACACTGTATGATCCTCTGGGACTGTTGACTCCCTTCACGCTAAAGACGAAATTAATGATGCGATCTATCATTATGGAAGTTAGCCAAGGAAACTCGAAGGGGTGGGATGAGCCTCTCAGTGAAAATCTATATTCAGAAACGTTGAAGTTGTTCGGTGAAATGTTTGAGATTGAGAAACTCTCATTTAGAAGATGCATAAAGCCAACAGCGGTGATTAAAGACCCAGAAATGATCATCTTTTGTGATAGTAGTATGAAAGCATATGGAGCTGTAGCTTATGTTAGATGGGAAAGAGAAGATGGTGGCTATCATGTAAATATCCTTTGTTCAAAGAACAGAATAGCTCCTATGAGGCAACTCAGCATACCTCGACTAGAACTGTGTGCTGCTGTCTTAGCAGTCAGATTGAGAGTGACTATTGAGAAGGAGATGAGATACAAATTTTCTAAGACGATTCACATCACGGACAGTGAGATTGTAAGGGCACAAATCCAAAAGGAATCCTATCGATTTAATACCTTTGTTGGAACCAGGGTGGCAGAAATTCAATCAAAGTCTGAGCCCACTGATTGGTATTGGGTATCTTCTAAAGAAAATAGTGCTGATTTAACTACCAGAGAATGCAATCCTACGGAATTAGACATAGAATCTGTATGGCAAAGGGGTCCAGAGTTTCTATATCAAGAGTATTCAGAATGGCCTGTGAAACAGACCATAATGCCTGAGCTTCCAGATGTTGTATTTGCAAAGGTCACCTTGAATACAGGAAACTTTACAAATCAACTGGTGGATGTCCATAGATTTAGCAATATGAGACGTCTATTGTCAGTGATAGCTAGGGTTATGAACGCAGTAAGAAGAAGATCATTAAAGGCTATATCATGTGACCCCAGTACTGAGGATGTACAGAGAGCAGAACTTTATTTGGTTAAGAATGCTCAAGCAAGTTTGCCGCCAGATTGGGAGAAGAGGTATAAACGCTTAGGACCAAAGATGAGAGAGGATGGCATAATCACTGTGGGCAGTCGTATGGCCAAGTGGTTGAAAGACGATTGGAATTGCAGTCAGTTCATACTACTTCCTCCAAAAGACCCATTTTCCGAACTGTACTTGTCCCACATACATAATGAAGATCATTGTGGAGTAGAATCGAGTCTTGCTAGAGTTCAAGTGAAATATTGGATATTGGGTGCAAGAAAGACTATGAAATCCATTAGAAAAAGGTGTGTGCTATGTCGCAGAATAGACAAATTCTGTACATCCCAGTGTATGGGAGAATTGCCTAAGGAAAGACTTCAGCCATGTCCTCCATGGTATAATGTGAGCGTTGATCTCTTTGGTCCCTTTTGGGTTTGTGATACAGTAAAAAGGAGAGTGAAGAAGAAGGTGTTTGGAGTAATTTTCAGCTGCATGGTGACAAGATCTGTCCATTTGGATATTTCTGAAGGTTATGATACTCGAAACTTTCTTACTGTATTGAAGAAATTCACTTGTCTTAGAGGATTCCCAAAAAAGCTATATTCAGATAATGGTACGCAATTGGTATCTGCCAACAAGGAAATGAGAGAAATGGTTATTCAGTGGAATAAGAAGGAAATATTCAACTTTGGAAAGTTTAAAGGTTTATCCTGGGTATTTAACAAATCTGCAGATGCCCCATGGGAGAACGCATGTAGCGAATCATTGATTAGATTGGTGAAGAGGTCTCTTACCAGAATCATAGGTGATTCCGTTGTGTCCTTTGGAGAACTACAGGCTGTGATGTATGAAGTTGCTAATGTCCTAAATGAACGGCCTATTGGATTTAAACCAGGTGAAAATCTTGATGAAGGGACTGTGTTGAGACCCAATGATTTACTACTAGGCAGATCCACCATTGAAGCTCCTTGTGGGTTTTGGGAAGAAAGTATTAATACCAATAGGACACATGCCTTTAAGATAAAGATAGTGGATTTGTTTTGGAAAAAAATGGATGAAGAATTATTTCCCCACATTAATTGTGCGTCAAAAGTGGCATGTGAGTAAAAGAAATGTTCAGAAGGGTGATATTGTACTTGTTAATGATCAAAATGTATTGAGAGGAGAATGGAAATTAGCACAAGTTGTAGATGCCACACATGGAAGAGACGGAAAGACCAGAGACGTGATACTTCGGTATAAAAGAAACGACTCGGGGAATTATGTGGGTCAACGTGATATGCTCTTGACCAGATCAGTGCATCGACTAGTAGTGATACTCCCTGTGGAAGAGCAATAGAAATGAAATCAGACTTGATTTGTTGGGGGGAGTGTATTATGATTATCATAATAGCTGATGTATTATTGACATCCTTAAATGATTATTGTTGTTGTATGGATATTACTGGGTTGTAATGTGTACTTTATAACTTGTGCATTATATTGTATCCTTAAAGGTATTTGAGGTTATACTTGAATTGTATTGTATTATGGGTGTTTCATATTTCATGTATAAACGGTGGTTTGAGATTGGATGGTCGAAACGTGCAGCCCTGGGATTGGTTACTTCAATGCATCAGAGCGTGTTGTGTTGTAGAGATGAATTTGGTATTAATATGTTTTGTAATGATATTGTATTGTACAATGAAGTGGGATTTGGATTAATCATCATAATCTAACTTATGAGATAATATGTATTATGTGATGGAGATAAAATTACATTATATGTCTGCTATGCAACTCGGATATAGCTGTGGGGACGCGTGTTAGTGTAGGAGGTAACAACATTCAGCCAGTCAGACCCGTGCCGCCACAGTGATGGGAAGTGGCAGAGTTAGTTTTGGACTCTTTCATTGTAAGTACCAACCTGTTCACGTTGGTGTTTTATTGTGGATGAAGAAGATATGTTGTACATTGTGATAGCTGTTGATGAGAAATGTGATAAGGGAACTGGCAGTAAAAGAAGTGTATCTTTGCAGTGTGGCAGATAGGGAGTACTGCTGCTGACCGATCTTAGTGCTGTTTCTAATTTGGCATTGGCAAGCAGATGGTGAGTTACTAGAGCATTCCAATGAGATGAAATATTGTGATAGTGATATAAGAGACTTGTTGATGGGAACTGTAACGAGGAACCTGAGACTACAAAGTGTACAGTTGCAGTGTGGCACCTAGGGTGATAATGCTGGTGCAAGACTTGATCCAGTGTTTCCCTGGCTTGGCATGGGCGGTCGTATTGTGAGTTAGTGACTCATTTAAGTGCTGTGAAATAGTTTATTGCTCAATTAAATTAAGTGATGTGGAATAGTTTGTTAGTTATACAAGTGACTTACGGGAACTGTGATTTGATATTATAACTAAAAGAAATGTATACTTGCGTCAGATAGGAGGTGACTGATGCAATACCGAGTGCAACGTGTTCCTGGCTTGGAGGAGGCGGTCATATTGTGAGTTACTTTGAGTTATTTGATGAATTAATGCGTGATTTAGAATGTACCATGATACAGTGCAGTTATTTACAATGTACCCAGGTGCTAGGAGATCATCAGTTGAATGAAGTGTTGGAAAGAGGGTTATTTATGACATGTATTTCAGGCTGAATCAACGCAATAAAGATACAGCAAGGCAGCCTTGGACT
>JAHFWG010000142.1:246946-263064 GCA_020233015.1 Callinectes sapidus | reverse complement strand
TACTCACAGAAATACATATATACGGGCACACATACATACATACATACATACATACATACATACATACATAGGCTACATACATACATACATACTTACATACATACATACACACATACTTACATACACGTATCCATACATACTTACAAACATATATACACAAATATACATATACATGCATACATATATACATACATACATACATACATACATACATGTAACATACACAGTACATACGTACATACATAATTACATACATATATCCGTAGAATACAAGAAATAACTTACATAACTACGTCTATCTTCACAGTTCATAGTTATCAAATATCAAAGCCTTTATTTTATTTTGAACAAGTCAAGTGAAGCAGTAATCGACAATCTAGTATTACTGTCTTGGTGGAGGCTGTTCCAACACCACGCTCCCTCCCTCCCTCCCTCCCTCCCTCCCCTCACACTCACACTTCTCTGGGCGTGAACAGTTCTGCATAGAGGTATTTTTAAATCCATAGGCCTTCTCGTGTTGATATTGTGGGAAGGAAATTCACATCAATTGTTGATAGGGAAAACATACAGGGATTTGTAAACGAAAAGACATGTTTGAAAGAAGATTATATCAGGAAGTTTCATAAGTTTGAATTCCCTAAAAAGAAGGTTGGTGTGTGCAAATCTTGGCTTAAAATGCATAACTCGCATAGTTTTCTTTTGTGCAATGAATAAATCATCTAAAATAGTTGTAAAAGCTTCCCCCCAAACAGCTGAACAATATTATAAATGTGGATAAATTGTTGACATGTAGACCAATCTAATACATTCTGGAGGTAAACAATTTCTTACTCTATATAAAACACCTGTAATTTGGGATATTTTTGTACGTAAACTTAATAAATGTGGTCTCCAAGTTAATTTTTCATCGATCGTTACACCTAGAGATTTTATATGATTAACTCTACTCAGCACACAGTTATCTATCTTGACACTTGCATTATCTAAGCTCATGTTTTTAACACATGTTACCATAAAAAAGATTTTGGAAGCGTTTATCGTCAATTTATTACTCTTCATCCAGCTAGATAGTTGAACTAATTCATTATTTAATGTTAGCACCATTTCATCAATATTAGATCCTTGAATGAAAAGTGTTGTATCGTCAGCAAACAGCAAAAATTTTACTTTAGAACTAATACGCACCATATCATTCACGTAAATCAAGAATAACAATGGTCCCGGAACTGACCCTTGCGGAACCCCATGATGAACTTGTTTAATGGAAGATGGTGTATTATTAAATACTGTATATTGCCTTCGGAAACTCAAGTAGCTTCTTCAGAAATCATTTGCCTTACCTCTTATACCATAGTTCTCTAACTTATTTAATAAAATGTCATGTGATACAATATCAAATGCCTTGCTTAAATCACATAGAACGGTTATTTGACAAAGCTTATTATCTAATGTATTAAAGATATTTTGTGAAAGTTGGTGTATTGCTAATCTGTAGATTATTTGGGCCTGAAATCATATTGACATTCTGTTAGTAATGAAAATTTAGTAAGGTAACCACTTAGTCTCATAGCAAATAGTTTTTCGATGATTTTACCAAAGCTTGAAAGAATGGCGACAGGTCTATGATTACTAGGATTCAATTTCTCATGCACCTTTTTTATATACAGGAATAATTTTTGCAATCTGCAATTTTTGGGGGGAACCATCCTTCCTTGAAACATTTGTTTACCCCAAAATTCAAAAAAGGAGAAATTTCTTCCCTGCATTTCTTAATGACTTGTATATCAATACTATCATTTCCAGGAGAAGTTACTTGAAAGCCTTGAATGTCTTCTGAAAAGAAAAAGGTACAGGACCAGACAAAAAAGATTCAAAAGAAACAGATGGCGGTTGGATATCTGGGGCAAGTTCACTAGCAATATTGCTAAAATAGTTGTTAAATTTCTCTGCCATTTCAATATTATTACAAGTTGCTTTATCACTGAAACATAATGAAGATGGTAGTTGTGCACGATGCTTACCAATTAAGCTATTTACAGCTTTCCATGTCTTTTGTGCGTCACCTGACTCTTGATGGAGTTTTGACTTTACATAATTATCTCTAGCAGTTCTAATTATTGTAGTCAACATATTTCTATATGTTAATGGCCACTTAGCAAATAGTTTCTGTAATTTGTTACGGCGTTTTATAGATTTGATAATCCCGGGTGTTATACAAGGCTTCCCCAAATGCTTTTCTGTAATTCAAAATGATTTTAAGGGAAAGTGTCTATTATAAAAATCCTCAAACATCATCATGTACAAATAAAAAATATTGTCAACCCCTTCCACATTTGTAAATTCAGAATTCTAATTTAAACTTTTTTATGTATTTTTTTTCTGAAAGCATTAATATTATAATCCTCAATAATTATTCTCTTGGTTATGTGAATATATAATGTATAATTATGATCTGGCATAGAAAATACGCTGTAAACAGGGAAATGATCACTAATACACATATACGTACAAAATACCACTTTTTATATCATTCTTCATATTATTAGACCAAACATGATCGATTACTGTTGCTGACTTACTAGTGACTCTAGTCGGCTTCGTAATTGTTTGGAAATAACTGTAGCTAAGTTTGTGTAATTAATAACATTATCATTATTATTCAACAAGTTAATATATAATCACCCATTATGTAACTAACCGACCTAAAATTGGATAACAATTCCATGATATATATATTCTCTAAAGATTCAAGAAAATCACCAAGTGAAGAATTATTAGGAGGTGTGTAAACCATTCCTATTACATAACGAAAAGGCTTTAAAGTCTCAATAAACAAAGATTCTATACATATGAGGTAATTTCAAACAAGCATTATAAATCTTGATACGTACCATGAAATTGTTATGCACATATATACAGTTACCCCCACTTTGAGTATCTAGATTTATTTTGAAAAAAAAAGTGAAGAATAGTTATCCAATTTGTACAGATGACTTACTTATTTTATCGTTGAAACGAGTCTCACATAATCCGACAACATCAAATTGAATGAATACTTGCAGATGGATTGAAGCATTGCTCAGAAAAGGTCTCCAAGTGTTGAAGAATGCTACTTATGTTGTACGAAATTATTTTTAAAGTGTTATTAGGAAAATTGTGTGAAATGTTATCATAACAGAAGATGTATACATTCACATTCAGGTATCGGTATTATTTGTTCGTCAAGGTGATGGACATTGTGGTTAGTACGATCAGACTCACTATTACAATATGTTAATGAGTTAAGTACACTCAATGGGTATTTATGATTGTCACTACGAATAAAATCTATGAATTCATTATCAGTCAGGTTTGAAAAAGGAAAAAATTGTTCTAGATCCATGACTATCATCAAAACCAGATCCTTACTCTTAATAGGAATCTATTTTACTCTATTTCTTCGAGGAGCTCCTTCAAGTTTTCTTAATGAACTTACGTTGGGACGAGGCAACAGCTGCAGCAGGAGTAGCTGGTGAGTGCATGGGGGCGGGCACCACTCGGGTGCCCCACGGGGAGGGAAGGGAAAACAGCCTCCCTTTCCCCATCACTAACCAGCCCATACGCCCGCCACCTCAGTGCCGATGACTTCACCATCCGCATGCACCAGCACCACCACCACCCTCCCGACTGTCACCCATCGCACCACCGACTGCACCCTCCCCCTCACCTGCTGGTGGCTGCGTCCGTCTGACAGTGTTGTCGTCATTCCTCTCGCGTATAATCAATTTGGTGTGACGGAAGAACGCTATATAAATTATGTATCTTCCCCTGCTGAGCTCTAGCTTGCTTCAATAAAGGAAGCTTTATAGCCTGCGATGGTGCACAATTAATAAGATGTTGGTACCCTTGAGCTTTCTTCCATTTCTCATGACAGCATCGCGATCGGCGTACCTCAGGAAACGAGCCACTATGGGGCGAGGCTTGCCTTCTCGTCTTAGTCCGACTCGATGAGCTCGTTCGAGCACAAGATCAGACCGCTGCTGCATCTTGTCCTCCAGAAGTGTTTTCACCGCTGTCGCCGTCTGCTCCCATGTCTCGTTGCCACCCATCTCTTCCATACCACTGATGCTGATGATGTTCTTTCTTCTATACTGTAGTCCTCCTCTTGTTGGTTTATGCTATCTTCCAATTCTTTATTTTTTCTTGTTTGAAGCTTCTACTTCATCATGTACCTAATTGGTATAATTTGGCCATAGTCTCAACCCTCCCTCTCTTTGGCATGGTGTTTTGCCTGAGACTTGAGCTCATCAACCTCTTTTTGAGTAAATTCGAGGCTGGTAGTTAGATCATCGACTCTGTTCTCCAACTTTTTTATTTGGTCATTCAACTGCTTCACCACTGTGTTCAGTGCTGAGTTGAATGCTCGTTCTTGGGATTCGAGCATGGTTTTCATGAGTGAAGCATCCATGACTGGGTGATAATAATAATCGAGGCAGACAACCCTTGAACAGTGACGTATGAAATGATGTCAATTATTGTGATACTTGAAGGAAAGATTCGGGGAGGCCCTTACCGTGACAAGTAAATTTCACCTGATTATTTTGGCTAAGTCCACAATTACTGTTATACTACACAGCCATGACTAATCACTGCGACCTTTCTTAACTTGTTGTAAAGGTCCTGGGTCTGTGTAAGCTGTGGGACTGTTAGCTGCATGTCACCTTCATCGGTATAACATATACCTGTCGGGACACCAGGTGAAGGCAGGGTCGACGACTCACTGGCAGGGTGAAGACAGGAGGAAGGTCTGCAGGTAATCTGGCAGGTATTTGGGGGCCAGAGGTAGACCTTCAACGGTAGCAGGGATTATGGTCGAGCGGTATACAATTTATATTAGTTTTTAGTTTGGTGGATAAGTACACTCCAGAGGTTGTGGCTCAAGTGTATTAAATTATTAGTCTGTACAATTTATACACACAAGTGAAAATAGGCGGGTCACTAAATGTTCTGACACGTCCTGAGAGTCTTTCACTAGTTAAGTCACCACAAGTTCACCGAAATAAAGTCACACACAAGAGTCACGGCACGCACTTGTCCACGTCACGCCACCCAACTTAGATCTGCCGTGCCGCACCCCAGCGGCGCGGCGCGTAAGGCGCGGTGGGGGTGTTGCATGTAGTGACACATAAATTACTTGCACACTTAAATATTGTGGTTAGTAAGGTGTGTTAGTTACTCAGGTGTCTTTCATTAAAGTGACTTAAGGTTATTGTTAGTAGTTTTAGTACTTGTCCAAGGTAAAGGGTACATTCTATGATTTACTGTATGGCAACTTAATCCGACGCGTCTCTAGTCCAACAGGACAGGTATCAGGCCTGTATGAGGCGGAACGATACGCACAGACGATGCACATAATATACAAAATAAATTAGAATATACAAATATATCTCTACCTAACCAGTGCGCCTAACATCGCTCGGTCAGCTACCGCATCGCGCCCTCGCGATGGAGTAACAATGTACCTAACCATGTTGTGTGTTCTCGGCGTCATCCCTCACCATATCATTGAGATGATTATACAAAGTTAAGGTTTTCCTGACACAGAAAATCAGAGGAACTAATACAACAATGATCAGAAACACCGGAGCAATGATGGAAGAGTAATGAACTGGAGGACTGAGGTACATAGGCAGGTTTTCTCGAACAGCTGTTTCTAAACCGGAGTTATTAGAGAATTTGAACTCAGATAAGGTAATAGTAACATATTTAATGCTGGAGAAATTGAGGTTATGGAAAATTTTCATGGGTATGATATAATTTGAGATATTTGCGGTGAAACCATGATGAAGTTTAGATGGAAAGGTTGACAGTTGGGAAGAGCGTAAGTAGCACGCTATAAGAATTGCAAAATGACCTGTCACTTCCATATATTCGGTATGATTAGGACAAACTACTGACACAAAAACATGTTGTGTAAAGTAAAAGTAGTGAAAACCGAAGAAGTTTTTATGAAAAAGTGGCTTAGGTGCCAACTGAGTATAAGGACACAAGGATAAAGCCTTAGAAGCATCGGTCTGGGTCAGCACTACTTCACAAATCCCGCCAGTAACAGGTAAGAACGCGAACAAATAGGCTGGACAATGATACAGATGACGATACTCGGTCCGACATTTTCGTAAATCGGACAAATGACCAACAGCATACAGGGAAAAATCATTTGCGATAAGAACCACTGATGGCTGCAAATTTAATATCATTATAGTTCCGTTTATGTCAAAAGGGAAGGGTTCAACTTGGTAAACTTTAAAAACATCCCGTGATTGGAAGGGAACATGGATAACCACCGCATCGGATGTCAGCACAGACTCCAGTAAGGGATAGTAATGTTCAATACTGGGAGAGTCAAACAAGGGGGCTAAATTAAAATTCTTTTTCCCAATATACAAGGTGTGGAGAAGATCCTTCACCGGGAAAAGAGATGAAGTCACCCTACCTCGAGCTGCATCGACTAGATTTTGTACGACCAGAAGGTTAGTATGCAGGAAGGAGTTAATAGTGTGCTCCAGAATAGACAAGGCTTGATTCAATGTCAACATGCCCTGCAGGCTAGTAACCTGTTGCAAGACCCTGTTCAAGGAAGATCTCAAAGCATTTGTGTATATAATGAGATCCTGAACATGCAAATCAAGTCTGGCAATATTTTTATAGTTCAACTCAATAGCTTTGTTATTTAATGAAGCTATGGAACTTAACTGGTCATATCTTTCTCTTAATTCCTCTACATCTTCATTCATTGCAGTTCCAAATAACATGCGAGATAAATGTCCAATACCATCAATCAACCCTCGCTTCATGCGGTTAGAAACATCAAAGCCATAGTAGTTATCCAAGGCATAGGTGATGCTGACGTTCAGGTACAATAACCTCGAACGTGTGAGATCCAACAGAGCTGGGTCAAGAGTTGGGGCGGCTTGTATATCTTCTAGAGCTGCATTCAGATGCTCAGTGACCTCCTTAAGTCCGCTCGGGATTTTGGAGAGAGCAGTGAAGGGGTATCTGACCCAAAGAACATCCTCTATCAAGGAGACTCGACCTAAATGAGCGGTGAGAGCTCCAGGCTTGAGGTGAGCAGGGTCCAGAGCCAGAATAGAGCTCATGGTGAAGAAAAGTATGTAGGCATGCATCTCTGCAACAAAGAGGAAACACGTTAGTTTCGAGAACGGAGATTGTAGGGATGAGAAGTATTAGTTTGTGGTTTTGAGCTATTAGTATTAAGACGAGTGGCAGTTTTCAATCTAGCACTTTCCACTAGAGCTACATCAGGCTTAGCATCAGTCTTTTTTAGACGATCATTGTGAACTACTTCAAGTGTGTTCAACCAAGGATCAAACAGCTCAAATTTGTGGTCATTAATTTGTTTAACCACCAGGCGAGGTCCCACAAATTTAGGAGATAGTTTAGAGTTTCTCTCAGGGACGCGCACCATTACCGAATCACCAACTTTGGTCGTGACGGGTGAAGATCGCCTGTGTTGCTGCAATTTCATGTCAGCTTTTGACTGACGTAGTCGAGACTGTACGCCTCGATGTATGTTAGAGAAAACCCTTAGTTGCTTTTTAGCATAATCGTCAAAGTTGTAGACGGGGTTTTGCGGACTACTTAACAAGTCATATGGAAACCTTTTTTCCACCCCATAGATTATGAAATGAGGGGACTGTCCAGTTGATTCACATGGACTACTATTTATGCTTGCAGCAACATGAGGTAGCCAATCCTCCCAGGATTCATACAAATCACCAACAGTCGGGCGCAGGATTTCTAAGATTTTCCTGTTTGCACGTTCTACAAGACCGTTGCTTGAAGGGTGATAGGCTGTTATAAAGGTTTGTTTTACACTGAACTGTTTGCAAATTTCGGCAAGAAGTGCGTTGCGAAATTCTGCTCCATTGTCACTTATCAGCGTTCTAGGCGTCGTGAAAGGACAGAACAGATTGGCTATAAGAGCATGTGCAATCGCATCGGCAGTTTTGTTTTCCGGAGGAGCAAGAACAACGTACCTAGAGAAGTGATCGACAGCCACTAAGAGGTACTTAGAGCCCTGACGGCTAATTGGGAGTTGCAGTAAATCAATGGCAACTATATCCCAAGGTTGTTCTGGTGGAGGATATTCCAAGATGGGTGCTGGTTTAGGTACAGCACCCTTGTACTGGGCACATTTTATACACCTAGATACATACGCATCTATATCCTTGCGCATGGACGGCCAGAAATAATTTCTACGAGCCGCAGAAAGTGTACGCTCCTTTCCTGGATGACCGGCTAACACCGTGTCATGGGTTAATTCTAAAACCCTTGGTACATATGACTCATTTATCACAAATTGTGCCACAGGATCCTTTTTCTGAGGCCAATACCTACAAAGGACTCCATCCTGAGACAAGAAAAATTGTGAAAATGGAATAGGAAGTTTAGGCAAATTACTTTCATCGCCTGATTCCAGTGCATAGATGACCTGACTCCAAACATCATGCTGACGTTGAGCATTTGCTAAGTCACCTATGGTAAAGTTTTGAATTACAGGACAAGATTCATGTTCTGGTGACGTGTTTGTCACGGCTCCAACAGGTACATTTCTAGAAAGGGCGTCGGCAACTACATTTGCTCGGCCGGGTAAGTACTGAAATGTTGGGCTGAACTCCTGTATGGTCAAGTACCAGCGCGCAAGCCTACCACTAAGATTTCTCCCCTTGAAGAGGTTGGTAACGGCTGCGTGGTCAGTGTAAACAGTTATGGGATAACCAAGAATCATATCCCTAAATTTATTTAGAGCCCAGACAACGGCGAGTGCTTCCTGATGAGTTACAGAATAATTTACCTCAGGAACAGTTAAGGTTCTGCTCGCAAACGAAATGGCATGGTTTTTACCATTAGTGTCTGGTTGCATTAAAACTGCACCAAGCCCTTTGGCAGAGGCATCCGTACACAAAACGAAAGGAACCTCGTAATTTGGGAAAGCCAACACTGGGGCATTGGTGAGAGCTTCCTTGAGTCTACGGAAACTCGACTCTTGGGCTTCATTCCAATGAAAAGGTATTTCCTTTTTCAGGAGTTTTGTTAAAGGTGAGGCTAGGGTCGCAAAGTTTTTAATAAAAGACCTATAATAGCCACACAACCCAAGGAAAGAACGAACATTGTCTACGTTCTGTGGATGTGGAAATTTATTTATTGCATGGATTTTATCCTGCATGGTGTGTATTCCATCCACGTCAACACAGTGGCCTAAAAAGGAAATTTTCTCCTTAAGGAATTCACATTTTGAGATTTTTACTTTAAGACCAGCTTCCTTGAGCTTGAGGAGCACGGCTTCTAAGCATTGAAAATGAGACTCCGGGTCTTGGTTACAAATTATCACATCATCAAGGTACACGTGGACATTCTTGCCTAACATGCCTGAAAAAAGAGTGTTTACCATTCTTTGGAACGTGATAGGGGCTGATTTCAGTCCAAATGGCATACGTAACCATTCAAAGTGACCGCTGGGAGTACTGAAGGCAGTTACTTCCCGGGACACAGGAGACATTGGTACCTGCCAGTAGCCGCTAAGTAAATCAAGGCTACTGAAAATTTTATTTCGTCGTCCTAGAGACATTAGCAGGTCACTTAGGACTGGAAGAGGATACCTATCATTCTCAGTTACTTCATTCACACGCCTGAAATCAATAACAGGCCGGAAAGTTCCATCTTTTTTAGGAACAAGAAACAAAGGTGAGTTCCAGGGAGACCTAGAATGTTGAATTACACCTTCTTCCAGCATTTCTTCGACCGCTTGATTCACAACTTCCCTTTGTTTATGAGGGAGGCGGTAAGCTGGAATGTACACGGGTTGTGTACCTGGTTTTAATTTTATGTGGTGCTCCGTTTTGTTGGTAACACCTAGACTTTCTCCAGGTAAGGCAATAATGTCTCTGTACTTCTTCAGAAGTTCCAGCAGTGACGGCCTTAACTCAGGATAGTCTACAGTAGTGACAAATGATTCTAATGTCTGTGTGGCAGTTGACTTGTCGCCTTCTGTTCCGTACAAGGCGGATACAAAACCAGTGGGTACTTCCAAAGGTGTAGACACGACTTGTTTGTCATATGCTAATGCCCTACTTAGTAGTAAACCCTGTTTAAGGTTTACTGAGCTTCCTGTGGTGTTTACCACAAGAGCAAAGGTTCTGTGTCCCTCAAGAACTGTGTTTAGGGTTGACTCTACAACTAGTCGTTTTACTCGACTCGGCCCTTCTAGGCAAATGTCGCACCCTACAGTGGCATCTGGGACTGACACGGGGATATGTACGGCTGAACGGTCTGGAATTGTGTGATTTCCAATCACCGTAGCATTAACAACGTTCCATTTCCCGGTTAGGTCATTTACCTTATGTTTGGTTGATACTGATGACTGTTTTAATGCAGTTGTTTGGTAAGACCGCTTTTCTGACAAGGGTGGTGTTCTCAGCTTAGAAGAACTGGGCACCACGGGAGCGATTGGTTCAGTAGGTACAGCCAAAGCTGAAGAAGTACCGTCCAAACTTGCATGTTGCCTTTCCCAATTGCAAGCTACGGGCATCGGATGATCTAGAGCCCTAAAGCTTCTTCCCTGGAATTTAACAGTACTGTACTCTGGGTAGATCACCATACGGTGAGCTCTCATGGACGTCAGACCCAATAAGCCATCTGAAGGCAAGGTATAATTTGACGCCACATAAAAGTCCATCCTCAGAGTTGAAGTACCTTTTCCGAGGCAAATTGGTAAGCGAACAATTCCCAAAATGTTCAGTGGGTCATTCGTAACTCCCATTAGATTAAGATCATTGGGACGCAAGAGCCATCGGCTTCCACGCGATGCTCTTTTCAGTGCACGATATGCCCTTTCAGACAATACGTTCACCGCTGCACCGGTATCAACAGCAAAAGATGCTCTAATTGGCCCCATTTTCATTGATAAAGCCATGATGTTGGCTTGGCTGCAGGCAGCTACAACAGACTGGATGACGGCATTGTCATCAGGCTCGTCTGCAGCATTGTTTATTGGAGTTACACATCTTCCTATCCTGGCTTTTGTCTTGCAGGGCGTGCTACTTCCCCCGAAGGAGTTCCACCAGTTCCCTGGTTGAGACCTTTCTTTACCTTAACAAAGGTATAACACTCCTCCGTAGAGTGGGTGGGACTGTCATGTAAGAGACAGTAGCGTTTCACTCCAGAAGTATCACGTGAAGAGGAAGAGGTATTGTTGCAGGCAGAAGCATTGCCTGCTTTTGCCGGTTTAGGCACTGCACCTGTGTTTTTCTGGTGTGACACTTTCGAAGATCCACCAGAATGACCGGTTTTGTTTTTCTGCATTTTACGCTGATCCTTCATACGCACAAAACATTTAGTAGCGACGTGTCCTTCTCGCTGACAGTACGTACAGGTAGTCACATGTTTGCCCGAAACCGCTACGGCTGCATATGTAGGTGTGTCATCATCACCAGCTGTATTACTAGGTACAGCGGCAACCATTGCAGAGGCAGTTGAGTCACCAGCACTTTGGATCTTTTCTCTCACATACATGATGAGTTCAAAAAGAGTGTCGTGGGGCTTATAATCATAGGTAGTACAGTGTTTGCGGTACCTGGGCTCAAAGAAAGCCATGCCAAAGAGAAGTTCAAGGGCACGAAATACATTTTTAATCGGCATGGTGTTCCCAGGTATCCACCCATGATTTTTCAGGGCTTCAACGTAATCAGTGGCAGCCTGGAAGGCTATGATTTGAGTTTCATTCAAATCTTGGGAACTGCCATGTGCCTGTAGTTTGTCTGCAAGTGAAGCTGCACTCGAGACGACTCTAGTTGAGCCAGTTTCTCCAAAATTGGCAAGGAAGTTACGGCGGAAAGTGGCATAGTCCTTCTCTCGTTCTGCCTCGACGAACAATCCTGCTTGCATTAGCCGAGAGGCTACAGAGCCTGGTCGCAGACGAGAACGCAGGAACGCAATTTTGTCCACTTCATCCACTATACCGCATTGGTGCATAGTGGCTTCACACAGTTCTACATATTCCCGAGCGGTAAAGCTGGGATCATTTCCACTGAATTCGCGAACACTGTTACTCATATTCACGATTTTTGTAGCTGGCGCAGGAGGTTGATTACTAGCTTTACTAGTAGAAGCACCAGATGTAGCACTAGCATTAGTAGTAGTGTTAGGTGAAGACATAGTGACAGTTGGTGTAGTTAACACAGTAACAGAAGAGTTAGTTTGGGTTAGAGAAGTTGGAGGAACTCTGAGGTGTTGACTACCACTTCTCAACACACGAGTATTATTTTCAGTTTCCTCAGTGGAATTATTTACTTCTCCCTTACTGTCACAGCTAACGTCGACAGCGGCAGAGTTTTTCTCTGTGTTATCCGAAACACGGAGCTTATTAAATGCTCCAGCTAATTGCTGTAAGGTAAAGTTATTATTTTTACTCATGTATGATTACATGGATATTTATTTTTGTTAAGTGCTGCACCCTTGTTCTCTAATGCTTTTAAGGCAATTAAAGGAGATACAAGATGAAGATGAACACTGAGATCGGTATAGAGTTACTACAAGAACATTAACGGTAAGAAAAAAAATTTTACATCTGATTTGCTGAAAAATAAATTTTACACATGTTCTTCACAAGGCTGTTTGAGCATTAAATGTGAGAGAATATTTAAATTACCACGGATTATAATGTTAAACTAGTGGTGTAATTAACATGTGTCAGTGTAGTGTCAGCTAGGTGCTTGTCTCACCTACTAAATTAATGTTCAGGACTGCCAGAAGCTTATGAAGGTCCAAGTTGGCTGGCTACTATAGCAAGTCTCTTGAAGTCTCGCGGCGGTGGCGGGAGACGGCGGGAAGCTGAAGAAGGCTGGCTGCGCTGCTCGGTGGTGGGGGGGGGGGGCAGGCCGGGCACCAAGGAGGAGAGACTGCACCGCTCGGTAAGGCGGGGCAGGCCGGGCTCCGTGGGGAAGAGGCGGCACCGCTCGGTAAGGCGGGGCAGGCCGGGCGCCAGTAATGAAGGTTGGCTGCACCTCCAGTGGGGCAGGCAGGACAGCTCACGCTCGCAGTGAACAGCTATCCCTGGTCCTCACCTCTTGTAGGGAGGAACCGTAATCCACGTTGTAGTTGATTGCTCTATACAGGAACAAGACTGAGTTGTAGTTGTATAACTCAGGGTTGGGTTGTTTGGCGGTGACGGTTGTGCGTGTGTGTCGCAGGAGTGCCGTGGGTGCTGGGGCGGAGGTAAAGAAGCACTTCGGTCAAGAGTTATAAGGGTCAATCTCGACAGGGAAGGGAGTTATTAGTGGCCTGGCGGAGCTGTAAGCACGCTGTTTTGGTTACGTTTTGCTAACGACAGCGGAACGATGCAGCTCAGAGAGCGCGACTACCACTTCACTCCTCGTTTTCTCTAATGCTTCGTTCACTCACTCCGTTCCAGATTGTTTAGTGTTTTTCACTCACCCACGTTATCCACCTAGTTTTTTGAGTTTTTAGGCACAGTTTTGCACATAGATTAATCCCAAGCTGCATACCATTATGTTAGCTGCATGTCACCTTCATCGGCTGTGGTTTTAGGTGACACAGATAACATATACCTGTCGGGACACCAGGTGAAGGCAGGGTCGACGACTCACTGGCAGGGTGAAGACAGGAGGAAGGTCTGCAAGTAATCTGGCAGGTATTTGGGGGCCAGAGGTAGACCTTCAACGGTAGCAGGGATTATGGTCGAGCGGTATACAATTTATATTAGTTTTTAGTTTGGTGGATAAGTACACTCCAGAGGTTGTGGCTTAAGTGTATTAAATTATTAGTCTGTACAATTTTATACACACAAGTGAAAATAGGCGGGTCACTAAATGTTCTGACACGGCCTGAGAGTCTTTCACTAGTTAAGTCACCACAAGTTCACCGAAATAAAGTCACACACAAGAGTCACGGCACGCACTTGTCCACGTCACGCCACCCAACTTAGATCTGCCGTGCCGCACCCCTGCGGCGCGGCGCGTAAGGCGTGGTGGGGGTGTTGCATGTAGTGACACATAAATTACTTGCACACTTAAATATTGTGGTTAGTAAGGTGTGTTAGTTACTCAGGTGTCTTTCATTAAAGTGACTTAAGGTTATTGTTAGTAGTTTTAGCACCTGTCCAAGGTAAAGAGTACATTCTATGATTTACTGTATGGCAACTTAATCCGACGCGTCTCTAGTCCAACAGGACAGGTATCAGGCCTGTATGAGGCGGAACGATACGCACAGACGATGCACATAATATACAAAATAAATTAGAATGTACAAATATATCTCTACCTAACCAGTGCGCCTAACAGGACTGCTCGAAAAAACTTGATTTCTCTGGAGCTCTTGATAGGAGTGTAAACAAATGGCGGCCGTGAAGAGAGACAGACAGAGAGAGAGAGAGAGAGAGAGAGAGAGAGAGAGAGAGAGAGAGAGAGAGAGAGAGAGAGAGAGAGAGAGAGAGAGAGAGAGAGAGGGAGAGAGAGAGAGAGAGAGAGAGAGAGAGAGAGAGAGAGAGAGAGAGAGAGAGAGAGAGAGTAAAACTCTATTAGGGATCTGTTATGAAATCAAAAATTGAAAGCTGGTTGGCAAGTGCTGTGGCTTAATAATTAACCTTCACTTGTTACTGTCAAAAGTATTATATTGGCTTTGATATTTACACTGGTTACATTAATAGTAATATCACTAACATCAATAACAAACATGTTCTAACAAATAACAATAGTTTATCAAATAATTTATAGTAATGAAAAAAGAAAAAAAAGAAAGAAAGAAAATAATCAATAAATTACTAGTACAGTAATCGTGGTAATAATAATAATAATAATAATAATAATAATAATAATAATAATAATAATAATAATAATAATAATAATAATAATAATAATAATAGGAATACCCAAAGGAATAGAAACAACATTAACATCAATATACTGGTAATAGTAATAATGATAATGATAATGACAGTAATAAGAGGTGTAATAAAGAAAATAAAATATTAATACGGATTACAATGTTAATGTTGATGATAGACTCAGTACAGTATATAGTTAATAAAAGATGAGCACTATTATCACAGATGGTAATTCGTTGTTGTTTTTGTTATTGGTGGTGGTGGTGGTGGTGGTGGTGGTGGTGGTGGTGGTGGTGGTGGTGGTGAGAAGCATCTTCTTCAATTGGCGCTTAAAAGTAGATGCAGAAAGAGATAGATAGTCTCTCTCCTTTGATGAGGAAGGTCGTTCCAGAGGTTGGCTCCTCTAAACTTGAGGCATTGGTGGGCGTGACTGGTTCTACAAATAGGTAATCTTAGAGCATTACACGTTCTGGTTATGGCGTGTTCCATCAGGAGAAAATCAAGGGTATACAAGGGTATACTTATACAGACATTTATGAACAAAGGAGCAAGTCTGAAGGTTTATGATCTTTGGTAGTTTCAACAGATTAAATGTAGTAAACAGCGGGTCCGAGTGTTCATATCGCTGACAGCGTGACATTGTACGTAGTAGCTTATTTTGTTCAATAAAGACACTGTTGTTGTCTATAAAGGTTTGCTAAGATCCTCCCCACAATGCACAACAATACAGAAAATGAGGATAAGCTAATGAAAAACATATGTACTTAAAACTAGTATCACTCATAATAAAATCTCTTGATCTGTACATTATATACCATTTACTTTTGATATTTGAAATTTGAAATCATCCATATGAGGTTTCCACTTCAAGCATTTATCAATGGTAATATATATACCTAAGAATTTGGTTTCATTCCCAGATTTAAGGGCAATATCACCCATTTTAACTGTAACTGTAGTTTGAGGTGTTGGTGTCACTAGAGGATGGGAAACCAGTTAGGGTTAGTTTGTTACTCTTAATAATTCAGTTGGCTACGCGGCATAATTCTTTGTTTTAGATGCTTTCCAATACTTTAATGTCTTTTCCAGTAATGTGTATGTTTGTGTCATCTGCAAAAAGGATAGAATCAAGTCAATTAGTAGTACATCGGATAATATCATAAAATTAATATGAATTAGGAATAAAATTGTTGCCAGAATTGATCCTTGTGGAACACCA
>JAHFWG010000142.1:206746-217694 GCA_020233015.1 Callinectes sapidus | reverse complement strand
CTCTCTCTCTCTCTCTCTCTCTCTCTCTCTCTCTCTCTCTCTCTCTCTCTCTCTCTCTCTCTCTCAGTGTTGCGTGGCGTGTTGCTGTGTTGTTATTGCTGGTGTTGTGGTGGTGGTTACGCTGTGGTGGCTGGTGTTGTTAGTGATGTTGTCAGTGGTGCGGTGATGTATGGTTGCTGGAAAAGATAATAGGAGTGTGTGTGTGTGTGTGTGTGTGTGTGTGCGTGTGTGTGTGTGTGTGTGTGTGTGTGTGTGTGTGTGTGTGTGTGTGTGTGTGTGTTATTGTTGTTCTCAAGTGTTATGTCTTTAGTGTTGTCGTGTTAGTTCTGTTTCTCCTATGCTAACCTAACCTAATCTAACCTAACCTAACCTAACCTAACCTAACCTAACCTAACCTAACCTAACCTAATCTAACCTAATCTAAACTAACCCCTTCAGTACTGGGACACATTTTTACCACGAGTTTTGAGTGTGATTAGACTATTCTACTGACATTACCAAGAGTCTATGGAGGTCAGAAGATTAATGGCCATAAACTGTACTATTTTAATCCCCCTACATGAGTTTATGAAGCTGTAGAAGACCGACAAATAATAAGCAGAATAAATATGAAAAATGCGTCCCACTACTAATAAGTAACTAATAATGGTAGCTTAATAGGTCTTCTTCAATGGGGTTATTCTTCTATATGTTCTGTGAATCGTGTATTTTAGAGGTGCATGGCCAGTCTTGCTGTTATCATGGTGAGGGAAGGAAAGGAGTAAAGAAAGAAGGAAAAAAAATAAGAAAAAACGACAGAAAAGAGAAAGGGAAGGTAGGGAGACAGGAAAAAAGTAGAAGACAGGAAGGAAAAAGAGAAGAGAAAGGGTAGATGAATGAGAAAAAAAAAAGAGGGAAAGAGGGAAAAGAGAATGTGAAAGAGAAAAATGCAAGAGAAAAAGGAAAAAATGGAGAGAAAAGAGAAAGATGAAGAAAGGGAGAAAGGAGAAGATAGAAGAATAAAGGAAGGAAAATAATACAGAAAGGGGAGAGAGAGAGAGAGAGAGAGAGAGAGAGAGAGAGAGAGAGAGAGAGAGTGTGTGTGTGTGTGTGTGTGTATCGTGATGTACACCAATATTCTAGAGGTGAGGTGAATGAAGTAATGTTTTGGTGTTGCAGTGCATGTGGGAACGTGACGAAAGAAAACGGGAAGTGTGTGACGTGGGTAGACTAAAATAAACCAAGAAAAAGTGAAAAAAAACAGGAAAAAAAGAAAAGTAAACAGAAGGAAGTGTAATGTAGTGACAAAAGGATGAAAGAAAAATCAAAATAAAGAAGGAAGAAAGAAGGCAGAAAGAAGAATCAAAATAAAGAAGAATACAGGTGACAAAAAGAGAAACTTATAAAGAAACACCGAAAGGGAACATGAACCAGCATAATGAGAAAAAATGAATGAATGGATGGAAAGTAATGAACTAAATAAATATAAACAATAAACCCACAATAATAATAATAATAATAATAATAATAATAATAATAATAATAATAATAATAATAATAATAGTGTGGAACCGTTGTAAATCTCAAGAAAATCATCATAATCATCAGGCAAAAGGACAAAGGAAAGTCACTGAACAACAATCAGGAAAAGAAAATAAACACGGAAAATAATTAATAGAGAAGACAACAACAACAACAACAACAACAACAAACTGAACCGTTGGAAAAATATCAAAACATCATTATCATCATCAATTAAAGATAAAATAAACAAACAAAATTAAACTATCAAGCAAACTCAAATGAAAAAAAGGTAAAATAAACATTCCAAACAAGGAAGAAGTAGTCAATAAAATAAAACAAAAATAAAAACTAAATTCAGTAAAAGAAAAAAAAAGACAATTTGGTGATATCGTTGGGGAAAAAATATTGAAAAACAATTCAGGAAAAGGAAAATAAACACACGGAAATAACAAAATAAATAAACAAAAGAAAATAAAAACAAAATTAAATACAGTAAAAACAAAGACAATTTTGTGACACCGTTTGAAAAAAAAATACAAAATCATCATCATCATCAGTTAAAAAAAACAAATTACGAAAAAAACTAAAATAAAAACACGAAAATAAAATAAAAATAAAAAAATAAACAAAACAAAATAAAAACAACACCAAATACAGTAAAGGTAAAGACAAAATAGTGACACCGTTGAAAAAAAAGACTATCAAAACACCATCATCATCATCAGCTAAAGGCCAACAAGGAAGGCGACCCCCACCCACCCACCCGCCCACCCCACCCACCCACCCACCCACCTAACGGTCAGGTAAGTGCCACACACCTGCCCAATTAAGGTACTGTTCCTTACGTCACTGCCCCCCTCTCCCTCTCCCTCTCCCTCTCTCTCTCTCTCTCTCTCTCTCTCTCTCTCTCTCTCTCTCTCTACGGTCTCCTTCCGCAAACTTATCAACTCTCACCTTCTCTCTCTCTCTCATTTTAAGGATTCTCTCTCTCTCTCTCTCTCTCTCTCTCTCTCTCTCTCTCTCTCTCTCTGAGAAGTTCAAAGCAGAACTAAGTGAATATATTATAATATATATCAATGGGAAGCAGCTATAGGATGTGGTAATGTCCTACGTACATGGTAGATATTGAATTTGATAACTCTGCGATAGGCATTTCCCAGTGAAAGAATGAATACACAGTCAAGGAAAAACATATCAATAAACCCTATAATAATTACAACTTCAGGTATGAAAAAATCTATAAAAGAGCGAAAGAGATTACAAAAGCTACAGTATATATGTATACGGAATGGCAACGACTTACGGGAGTGCTTTTAATTAAGAACTATAGAAACATTTCACGTGCACCATCATACGTAAGAAAGGCAAGGGAAAACTACTAGATACACTCTTAAATTACAAGAAAACGAATACATAGGAAATTCTTAATAGTATCCCCCTGGGGAAAAATAAATAGCAGTTGCCTTATACTTCCATCAGCTCTGAAGATAAAACTGTGTCAAACAACAGCGAAATAGCCGACTTATTCAACAGCATACCAAATACACTTCCTTGTTTCACTGACTTCTTACCCAACCCAAGTGCTTTTTTCGTTCTTCATTCAGACAACATCAAATGAAGAAGTAGAAAAAGTCATCCATAACATAAAGGTAACATCGCCGGGATATGATACAATTCATATAAACATGATGAAGAGATGCAAAAATGAAATTTCTCAACATGTAAAGCAGATGATGTTGATGATGATAAATCAGTCATTTCAGGATGGCCTACTATTCCCAAAACAGCTACAGGTAGCCGAAATGGTTCCAATACACAAGAAAGGCGATAAACAGTTCATTGTACGTATATCCCAATTACAGGTAACCTGTACTCATCCTTCCTTCCTTCCAGGCTTCGGGAAAATTTTCGACAAAATAATGGCAAAGAGACTAATGGATTACCTAACCAAAAAATCTTTACTAACAGCGCACCAGTTTTGCTTTATTAAATCACAACATAGAGCACCGAGGTAGCAGTACATCGCCTATATTGTCAACATACTATAATATATATACGATGCTATGGACAGTATACATATAGCAACTTCAGATAACTGTTTTATGTGTGTGTGTGTGTGTGTGTGTGTGTGTGTGTGTGTGTGTGTGTGTGTGTGTGTGTGTGTGTGATTTAATTAACGAAGGCTTCTGAGACTGTTTGTCACGAAATACTATTAGAGAAACTTAAAGTGTTCTACGGTATCAGGGGAACAACAACAACTAATATATATACCTGGTTTCAAAGCTATCTCAGCACTAAACATCATATGATGATGATGATGATGATGATGATGATGATGGTGATGATGATGAAATCTCATCTGATAGTCCTATTAGATGTGGTGTTCCACAAGGATCAATTCTGGCAACAATTTTATTCCTAATTCATATTAATTTTATGATATTATCCGATGTACTACTAATTGACTTGATTCTATCCTTTTTGCAGATGACACAAACATACACATTACTGGAAAAGACATTAACGTATTGGAAAGCATCTAAAACAAAGAATTATGCCGCGTAGCCAACTGAATTATTAAGAGTAACAAACTAACCCTACATGGTTTCCCATCCTCTAGTGACACAACACCTCAAACTACAGTTACAGTTAAAATGGATGATATTGCCCTTAAATCTGGGAATGAAACCAAATTCTTAGGTATATATATTACCATTGATAAATGCTTGAAGTGGAAACCTCATGGATGATTTAAAATCTCAAATATCAAAAGTAAATGGTATATAATGTACAGATCAAGAGATTTTATTATGAGTGATACTAGTTTTAAGTACATAGTCTATGTTTTTCATTAGCTTATCCTCATTTTCTGTATTGTTGTGCATTGTGGGGAGGATCTTAGCAAACCTTTATAGACAACAACAGTGTCTTTATTGAACAAAATAAGCTACTACGTACAATGTCACGCTGTCAGCGATATGAACACTCGGACCCGCTGTTTACTACATTCAATCTGTTTAAACTACCAAAGATCATAAACCTTCAGACTTGCTCCTTTGTTCATAAATGTCTGTATAAGTATACCCTTGTATACCCTTGATTTTCTCCTGATGGAACACGCCATAACCAGAACGTGTAATGCTCTAAGATTACCTATTTGTAGACCCAGTCACGCCCACCAATGCATCAAGTTTAGAGGAGCCAACCTCTGGAACGACCTTCCTCATCAAAGGAGAGAGACTATCTATCTCTTTCTGCATCTACTTTTAAGCGCCAATTGAAGAAGATGCTTCTCACCACCACCACCACCACCACCACCACCACCACCACCACCACCAATAACAACAACAACAACAACAACGAATTACCATCTGTGATAATAGTGCTCATCTTTTATTAACTATATACTGTACTGAGTCTATCATCAACATTAACATTGTAATCCTTATTAATATTTTATTTTCTTTATTACAACTCTTATTACTGTCATTATCATTATCATTATTACTATTACCAGTATATTGATGTTAATGTTGTTTCTATTCCTGTTGGTATTCCTATTATTATTATTATTATTATTATTATTATTATTATTATTATTATTATTATTATTATTATTATTATTATTATTATTACCACGATTAATGTACTAGTAATTTATTGATTATTTTCTTTCTTTTTTTTTTTCTTTTTTCATTACTATAAATTATTTGATAAACTATTGTTATTTGTTAGAACATGTTTGTTATTGATGTTAGTGATATTACTATTAATGTAACCAGTGTAAATATCAAAGCCAATATAATACTTTTGACAGTAACAAGTGAAGGTTAATTATTAAGCCACAGCACTTGCCAACCAGCTTTCAATCTTTGATTTCATAACAGATCCCTAATAGAGTTTTTCTCTCTCTCTCTCTCTCTCTCTCTCTCTCTCTCTCTCTCTCTCTCTCTCTCTCTCTCTCTCTCTCTCTCTCTCTCTCTCTCTCTCTCTCTCTCTCTGTCTCTCTTCACGGCCGCCATTTGTTTACACTCCTATCAAGAGCTCCAGAGAAATCAAGTTTTTTTCGAGCAGTCCCACAGCTTACACAGACCCAGGACCTTTACAACAAGTTAAGAAAGGTCGCAGTGATTAGTCATGGCTGTGTAGTAAAACAGTAATTGTGGACTTAGCCAAAATAATCAGGTGAAATTTACCTGTCACGGTAAGGGCCTCCCCGAATCTTTCCTTCAAGTATCACAATAATTGACATCATTTCATACGTCACTGTTCAAGGGTTGTCTGCCTCGATTATTATTATCACCCAGTCATGGATGCTTCCCTCATGAAAACCATGCTCGAATCCCAAGAACGAGCATTCAACTCAGCACTGAACACAGTGGTGAAGCAGTTGAATGACCAAATAAAAAAGTTGGAGAACAGAGTCGATGATCTAACTACCAGCCTCGAATTTACTCAAAAAGAGGTTGATGAGCTCAAGTCTCAGGCAAAACACCATGCCAAAGAGAGGGGTGAGACTATGGCCAAATTATACCAATTAGGTACATGATGAAGTAGAAGCTTCAAACAAGAAAAAATAAAGAATTGGAAGATAGCATAAACCAACAAGAGGAGGACTACAGTATAGAGAAAGAACATCATCAGCATCAGTGGTATGGAAGAGATGGGTGGCAACGAGACATGGGAGCAGACGGCGACAGCGGTGAAAACACTTCTGGAGGACAAGATGCAGCAGCGGTCTGATCTTGTGCTCGAACGAGCTCATCGAGTCGGACTAAGACGAGAAGGCAAGCCTCGCCCCATAGTGGCTCGTTTCCTGAGGTACGCCGATCTGATGCTGTCATGAGGAATGGAAGAAAGCTCAAGGGTACCAACATCTTATTAATTGTGCACCATCGCAGGCTATAAAGCTTCCTTTATTGAAGCAAGCTAGAGCTCAGCAGGGGAAGATACATACAATATAGCGTTCTTCCGTCACACCAAATTGATTATACGCGAGAGGAATGACGACAACCCTGTCAGACGGACGCAGCCACCAGCAGGTGAGGGGGAGGGTGCAGTCGGTGGTGCGATGGGTGACAGTCGGGAGGGTGGTGGTGGTGCTGGTGCATGCGGATGGTGAAGTCATCGGCACTGAGGTGGCGGGCGTATGGGCTAGTTAGTGATGGGGAAAGGGAGGCTGTTTTCCCTTCCCTCCCGGTGGGGCACCCGAGTGGTGCCCGCCCCCATGCACTCACCGGTGCTCGGAAAGAAAGTATCAGGAAAAAAAGTAACGGAAAAAAAGAAACAATTTTTGCTAGGATAAAAAGTAACAGTACTTAGTTTATTTAGGAAAAAACGTAACAGTTGTCATTCTAATGTCTAATTCTAGGTTAGGTTAGGTTTGGTTAGGTTAGGTTACAGTGTACAGTGTTACTTTTTTTCTTGTTACTTTGTTTCTCTGTTTCTTTTTTTCCGTTACTTTTTTACATGTTACTTTTTTTCCTGTTACTTTCTGTCCTACAATCGCACTCACCAGCTACTCCTGCTGCAGCTGTTGTCTCGTCCCAACGTAAGTTCATTAAGAAAACTTGAAGGAGCTCCTCGAAGAAATAGAGTAAAATAGATTCCTATTAAGAGTAAGGATCTGGTTTTGATGATAGTCATGGATCTAGAACAATTTTTTCCTTTTTCAAACCTGACTGATAATGAATTCATAGATTTTATTCGTAGTGACAATCATAAATACCCATTGAGTGTACTTAACTCATTAACATATTGTAATAGTGAGTCTGATCGTACTAACCACAATGTCCATCACCTTGACGAACAAATAATACCGATACCTGAATGTGAATGTATACATCTTCTGTTATGATAACATTTCACACAATTTTCCTAATAACACTTTAAAAATAATTTCGTACAACATAAGTAGCATTCTTCAACACTTGGAGTCCTTTTCTGAGCAATGCTTCAATCCATCTGCAAGTATTCATTCAATTTGATGTTGTCGGATTATGTGAGACTCGTTTCAACGATAAAATAAGTAAGTCATCTGTACAAATTGGATAACTATTCTTCACTTTTTTTTTCAAAATAAATCTAGGTACTCAAAGTGGGGGTAACTGTATATATGTGCATAACAATTTCATGGTACGTATCAAGATTTATAATGCTTGTTTGAAATTACCTCATATGTATAGAATCTTTGTTTATTGAGACTTTAAAGCCTTTTCGTTATGTAATAGGAATGGTTTACACACCTCCTAATAATTCTTCACTTGGTGATTTTCTTGAATCTTTAGAGAATATATATATCATGGAATTGTTATCCAATTTTAGGTCGGTTAGTTACATAATGGGTGATTATATATTAACTTGTTGAATAATAATGATAATGTTATTAATTACACAAACTTAGCTACAGTTATTTCCAAACAATTACGAAGCCGACTAGAGTCACTAGTAAGTCAGCAACAGTAATCGATCATGTTTGGTCTAATAATATGAAGAATGATATAAAAAGTGGTATTTTGTACGTATATGTGTATTAGTGATCATTTCCCTGTTTACAGCGTATTTTCTATGCCAGATCATAATTATACATTATATATTCACATAACCAAGAGAATAATTATTGAGGATTATAATATTAATGCTTTCAGAAAAAAAATACATAAAAAAGTTTAAATTAGAATTCTGAATTTACAAATGTGGAAGGGGTTGACAATATTTTTTATTTGTACATGATGATGTTTGAGGATTTTTATAATAGACACTTTCCCTTAAAATCATTTTGAATTACAGAAAAGTATTTGGGGAAGCCTTATATAACACCCGGGATTATCAAATCTATAAAACGCCGTAACAAATTACAGAAACTATTTGCTAAGTGGCCATTAACATATAGAAATATGTTGACTACAATAATTAGAACTGCTAGAGATAATTATGTAAAGTCAAAACTCCATCAAGAGTCAGGTGACGCACAAAAGACATGGAAAGCTGTAAATAGCTTAATTGGTAAGCATCGTGCACAACTACCATCTTCATTATGTTTCAGTGATAAAGCAACTTGTAATAATATTGAAATGGCAGAGAAATTTAACAACTATTTTAGCAATATTGCTAGTGAACTTGCCCCAGATATCCAACCGCCATCTGTTTCTTTTGAATCTTTTTTGTCTGGTCCTGTACCTTTTTCTTTTCAGAAGACATTCAAGGCTTTCAAGTAACTTCTCCTGGAAATGATAGTATTGATATACAAGTCATTAAGAAATGCAGGGAAGAAATTTCTCCTTTTTTGAATTTTGGGGTAAACAAATGTTTCAAGGAAGGATGGTTCCCCCAAAAAATTGCAGATTGCAAAAATTATTCCTGTATATAAAAAAGGTGCATGAGAAATTGAATCCTAGTAATCATAGACCTGTCGCCATTCTTTCAAGCTTTGGTAAAATCATCGAAAAACTATTTGCTATGAGACTAAGTGGTTACCTTACTAAATTTTCATTACTAACAGAATGTCAATATGATTTCAGGCCCAAATAATCTACAGATTAGCAATACACCAACTTTCACAAAATATCTTTAATACATTAGATAATAAGCTTTGTCAAATAACCGTTCTATGTGATTTAAGCAAGGCATTTGATATTGTATCACATGACATTTTATTAAATAAGTTAGAGAACTATGGTATAAGAGGTAAGGCAAATGATTTCTGAAGAAGCTACTTGAGTTTCCGAAGGCAATATACAGTATTTAATAATACACCATCTTCCATTAAACAAGTTCATCATGGGGTTCCGCAAGGGTCAGTTCCGGGACCATTGTTATTCTTGATTTACGTGAATGATATGGTGCGTATTAGTTCTAAAGTAAAATTTTTGCTGTTTGCTGACGATACAACACTTTTCATTCAAGGATCTAATATTGATGAAATGGTGCTAGCATTAAATAATGAATTAGTTCAACTATCTAGCTGGATGAAGAGTAATAAATTGACGATAAACGCTTCCAAAATCTTTTTTATGGTAACATGTGTTAAAAACATGAGCTTAGATAATGCAAGTGTCAAGATAGATAACTGTGTGCTGAGTAGAGTTAATCATATAAAATCTCTAGGTGTAACGATCGATGAAAAATTAACTTGGAGACCACATTTATTAAGTTTACGTACAAAAATATCCCAAATTAAAGGTGTTTTATATAGAGTAAGAAATTGTTTACCTCCAGAATGTATTAGATTGGTCTACATGTCAACAATTTATCCACATTTATAATATTGTTCAGATGTTTGGGGGGAAGCTTTTACAACTATTTTAGATGATTTATTCATTGCACAAAAGAAAACTATGCGAGTTATGCATTTTAAGCCAAGATTTGCACACACCAACCTTCTTTTTAGGGAATTCAAACTTATGAAACTTCCTGATATAATCTTCTTTCAAACATGTCTTTTCGTTTACAAATCCCTGTATGTTTTCCCTATCAACAATTGATGTGAATTTCCTTCCCACAATATCAACACGAGAAGGCCTATGGATTTAAAAATACCTCTATGCAGAACTGTTCACGCCCAGAGAAGTGTGAGTGTGAGGGGAGGGAGGGAGGGAGGGAGGGAGCGTGGTGTTGGAACAGCCTCCACCAAGACAGTAATACTAGATTGTCGATTACTGCTTTACTTGACTTGTTCAAAATAAAATAAAGGCTTTGATATTTGATAACTATGAACTGTGAAGATAGACGTAGTTATGTAAGTTATTTCTTGTATTCTACGGATATATGTATGTAATTATGTATGTACGTATGTACTGTGTATGTTACATGTATGTATGTATGTATGTATGTATGTGTGTATATATGTATGCATGTATATGTATATTTGTGTATATATGTTTGTAAGTATGTATGGATACGTGTATGTATGTGTGTATGTATGTATGTAAGTATGTATGTATGTATGTAGCCTATGTATGTATGTATGTATGTATGTATGTATGTATGTATGTATGTATGTATGTATGTATGTGTGCCCGTATATATGTATTTCTGTGAGTATGTATGCATGTATGTATTTAGGTTTGTATGTTTGCGTATTTGCAATCATTATTTACTTGTGTTGGTACATGTGTGCATACATGTAGCTATGTATGCATGTATGCAATTATTATTCGTATTGTATATATACGTACTGCATCTAAGTTTTGCATATCTGTGTGTATATGCATGTAAGAATATGCCTTTTTTGTTGTGTTTTCTTTTTTCGCTTGAGTGTGTTGCATGTATGTTTGTGTGATATAAGTCCATTGATTTGATGTGAGTCCTGTTTGAAGTATATTGTTTTATGCCTGCGTGTGTGACGCATGTGCAGGTATGTAAAATATATAGTACTCGTATGATTGTATGTACATACGTACGTACGTAGGATATATGTATGAATGTATGTATCTATGTATGTATG
>JAHFWG010000142.1:194480-206646 GCA_020233015.1 Callinectes sapidus | reverse complement strand
CCATAATTTAGGATGTCACTTTGCAAAATAACAAAATATATAACCACAGCAACTGGCAGTAAGTTCTCAGTCGGGCATTAGTGAAGTATGTAGTTTAGTGTGTGTGTGTGTGTGTGTGTGTGTGTGTGTGTTGTAACTGGTGAGGCAGTTCTCTGTTTATTTCAATAAATAACTATTGTTTTATATCAAGTATTCAAGTACTTTACCAAAATAGTTGACATTACTATAGAAGAATAAACAAATTTTAATACAAAGATAAAGAAGCAATTTAGAATTATTAAAGTTTACTTGTTTTTACATGAAGAACCACATTTGCATCGGCGGTTGCAGACATTCTGATTTTTAAAACACTTACATCTGTTGTTATTACAAGACATAGAGCAGGTACACTTTATAAATCCTTGTCCATGGCCCACAGAATCTGCATTTGCTACTTCACGTAAGCTTATCTCTTTTTCCTGGGGCACATCATCAATTGACAGGAACTGCTGCTCACAATGAGTGAACTGATTTCTCGAGTAAAGTTGTTTCAAAATCCCGTGCCTCGTTCCAAGTTTGCATGTCCCACTGTCATCCACATGAAGTACAACAGCCTTCGCATTAGGGAATTCTGCGCGCCCACGATCAACAAGAGGGATCGGAACCATTACACTGTCACCGACCTCCGCTTTCTTGAAACGCATAGTTGACACCAGCTGCATTTTCTCTGCTTGACTGTGTTGCTTTCTTCTAGCTCCTTCTCGTTCAGCTTGCATCCCCAGCTTTCGTTCACAGAGATGGCAGATATCATCATCCATAGAGCAAGGACCTCCACAGTCCTTGCACATGGAAGTTGTGCTGTCCTGAATGTTATCAGCTGCTAATGCTTCAGCGAACTGCTCCTCCGTCTCTAATCCATCATCCACTACGTCCTCCGGTAAATTCGTTGCAGTAACGCCAAGATGAGATTTCTGGCCAAACATTGCTTCATAGGGTGTTCTCCCAATTCCTCTGTGAAACCGTGTGTTCTTCTGCCATTGCACGAAGCGCAGTCCCTGAGACCATTTTGTTGTGTTATAATCTTTTTGCCAGCAGGCAAGTATTGCTTCAACGTCTTTGTTAGCCCTTTCTACAGAACCTTGAGATTGAGAATGACGTGGTTTGCCATGGACTAACTTGCACCCGGGCCACAGGACGAGGACTTCCGTAATCAACTGTTGAAAAAATACGAGCAGCATTAAGTAAAGTGAAAGTTCTTAAAATAGAATGTTAATGTATTTGATGTGTTTTGCGCTAATCTGACACTCTTTAGCAAAGGCGGAGGTAATAACGATACTAAATTTTTTCTTCTTAGTTTCCCCAGCCCCACAACCCATCACAGGTGAACATACCTTATTGCAAAACTCTCGACCATTGTCAGATTGTAGGATATGACGAGCACCTTTGTTGCAGAATATGTCTACCAGGTGGTAGGCGACCTCCTCAGCAGTTTTCGTCTTCAGAGGTCGGAGGCACACAAACTTAGTTAGGTGGTCTTGGTAGTTCAAAATGAACCGATACTCCCCGTCTTGCTGACTCTGCATGTCAATCAAGTCAACCTGTAATATATAATATCCACTAATATTTGTTGATTTACTGAACAAACTAGATAAAGTTCATTCAGGGCACAAAGAGAAAGAGAGAATATCCTACTTCATAAAGAGAGCTTCATTTTCCATACCTGGCACCTTGAATTCATGCTGTTCGAGAGAATTGGCTTGACAACCACAGACTTCCGGACACTAGACTTTTTCAGTTGACATTCTTCACAGAACTGCAGGAAGACTTTTATTTGATCTATAGTTATGTTTGCAAATTTTTCACTCAGTGCTTTGGAAAGAATATTCCTCCCTCCATGTCCGTTTGCAAGATGGGCAGCTTTAATGGCATCAAACAGATCTTCAGAACATACGTATCTAAGAACAGTTCCTTTTTTAACCAGTTTTTGCACTGTTGTCCCTTCAACGGATATTTCCATGATATCGTATTTTCTTAGAAGCCGATAATCCTTTTGAGTCTTCTTTACCTCAGGTTTTTCAAGTTCTTTCATTTAGTTAACAATTTCCTCGTATTCACATTTTTTCATTAAACCCGATGCATTATAGGACTTCTTTTCCTGTGCTTCAGACAGCACTGAGTCAAACTTCACCTTCACTCCATCCATCGCTGGATAATAAGTAGAGTCCAGACCACAGGAACACCACTCCTAGCGACGAGAAGGAGAGAGGAATACTGCTTAACTGGGGCAGCCGCAGAAACCTCAATACCTAGCAACAGCCAGCCCGCCCAAAACACGTTCACGAAACCTGGAACGAGACACGAGATACTGAAACAGTTTTACAAAAGAAATCAGTTCACTCCTTGTAAGCAGAAGCGTGAACCAGCGAATGAAAGAACCTTCACTAATGCAAAGTAACCTGACATTTTTGCAAAATAACCTTTTTGTGTGTTTTTTTGCAAAGTAACCACACGATTAAGGTGATTTTGCAAACATACCACGATTTTGGTATATTTGCAAAATGACCGGGAATTTTGCAAAATCACCGATTTCGCAAAATAACCGCAACATATATATACGTATATATATATATATATATATATATATATATATATATATATATATATATATATATATATATATATATATATATATATATATATATATACATACAAACATACATACATACATACATAAATACATATATTCATACATATATCCTACGTACGTACGTATGTACATACAATCATACGAGTACTATATATTTTACATACCTGCACATACGTCACACACGCAGGCATAAAACAATATACTTCAAACAGGACTCACATCCAATCAATGGACTTATATCACACAAACATACATGCAACACACTCAAGCGAAAAAAGAAAACACAACAAAAAAAGGCATATTCTTACATGCATATACACACAGATATGCAAAACTTAGATGCAGTACGTATATATACAATACGAATAATAATTGCATACATGCATACATAGCTACATGTATGCACACATGTACCAACACAAGTAAATAATGATTGCAAATACGCAAACATACAAATCTAAATACATGCATGCATACATACTCACAGAAATACATATATATACGGGCACACATACACATACATACATACATACATACATACATACATACATACATAGGCTACATACATACATACATACTTACATACATACATACACACATACTTACATACACGTATCCATACATACTTACAAACATATATACACAAATATACATATACATGCATACATATATACACACATACATACATACATACATGTAACATACACAGTACATACGTACATACATAATTACATACATATATCCGTAGAATACAAGAAATAACTTACATAACTACGTCTATCTTCACAGTTCATAGTTATCAAATATCAAAGCCTTTATTTTATTTTGAACAAGTCAAGTGAAGCAGTAATCGACAATCTAGTATTACTGTCTTGGTGGAGGCTGTTCCAACACCACGCTCCCTCCCTCCCTCCCTCCCTCCCTCCCCTCACACTCACACTTCACTGGGCGTGAACAGTTCTGCATAGAGGTATTTTTAAATCCATAGGCCTTCTCGTGTTGATATTGTGGGAAGGAAATTCACATCAATTGTTGATAGGGAAAACATACAGGGATTTGTAAACGAAAAGACATGTTTGAAAGAAGATTATATCAGGAAGTTTCATAAGTTTGAATTCCCTAAAAAGAAGGTTGGTGTGTGCAAATCTTGGCTTAAAATGCATAACTCGCATAGTTTTCTTTTGTGCAATGAATAAATCATCTAAAATAGTTGTAAAAGCTTCCCCCCAAACAGCTGAACAATATTATAAATGTGGATAAATTGTTGACATGTAGACCAATCTAATACATTCTGGAGGTAAACAATTTCTTACTCTATATAAAACACCTGTAATTTGGGATATTTTTGTACGTAAACTTAATAAATGTGGTCTCCAAGTTAATTTTTCATCGATCGTTACACCTAGAGATTTTATATGATTAACTCTACTCAGCACACAGTTATCTATCTTGACACTTGCATTATCTAAGCTCATGTTTTTAACACATGTTACCATAAAAAAGATTTTGGAAGCGTTTATCGTCAATTTATTACTCTTCATCCAGCTAGATAGTTGAACTAATTCATTATCTAATGTTAGCACCATTTCATCAATATTAGATCCTTGAATGAAAAGTGTTGTATCGTCAGCAAACAGCAAAAATTTTACTTTAGAACTAATACGCACCATATCATTCACGTAAATCAAGAATAACAATGGTCCCGGAACTGACCCTTGCGGAACCCCATGATGAACTTGTTTAATGGAAGATGGTGTATTATTAAATACTGTATATTGCCTTCGGAAACTCAAGTAGCTTCTTCAGAAATCATTTGCCTTACCTCTTATACCATAGTTCTCTAACTTATTTAATAAAATGTCATGTGATACAATATCAAATGCCTTGCTTAAATCACATAGAACGGTTATTTGACAAAGCTTATTATCTAATGTATTAAAGATATTTTGTGAAAGTTGGTGTATTGCTAATCTGTAGATTATTTGGGCCTGAAATCATATTGACATTCTGTTAGTAATGAAAATTTAGTAAGGTAACCACTTAGTCTCATAGCAAATAGTTTTTCGATGATTTTACCAAAGCTTGAAAGAATGGCGACAGGTCTATGATTACTAGGATTCAATTTCTCATGCACCTTTTTTATATACAGGAATAATTTTTGCAATCTGCAATTTTTGGGGGGAACCATCCTTCCTTGAAACATTTGTTTACCCCAAAATTCAAAAAAGGAGAAATTTCTTCCCTGCATTTCTTAATGACTTGTATATCAATACTATCATTTCCAGGAGAAGTTACTTGAAAGCCTTGAATGTCTTCTGAAAAGAAAAAGGTACAGGACCAGACAAAAAAGATTCAAAAGAAACAGATGGCGGTTGGATATCTGGGGCAAGTTCACTAGCAATATTGCTAAAATAGTTGTTAAATTTCAATATTATTACAAGTTGCTTTATCACTGAAACATAATGAAGATGGTAGTTGTGCACGATGCTTACCAATTAAGCTATTTACAGCTTTCCATGTCTTTTGTGCGTCACCTGACTCTTGATGGAGTTTTGACTTTACATAATTATCTCTAGCAGTTCTAATTATTGTAGTCAACATATTTCTATATGTTAATGGCCACTTAGCAAATAGTTTCTGTAATTTGTTACGGCGTTTTATAGATTTGATAATCCCGGGTGTTATATAAGGCTTCCCCAAATGCTTTTCTGTAATTCAAAATGATTTTAAGGGAAAGTGTCTATTATAAAAATCCTCAAACATCATCATGTACAAATAAAAAATATTGTCAACCCCTTCCACATTTGTAAATTCAGAATTCCAATTTAAACTTTTTTATGTATTTTTTTTTCTGAAAGCATTAATATTATAATCCTCAATAATTATTCTCTTGGTTATGTGAATATATAATGTATAATTATGATCTGGCATAGAAAATACGCTGTAAACAGGGAAATGATCACTAATACACATATACGTACAAAATACCACTTTTTATATCATTCTTCATATTATTAGACCAAACATGATCGATTACTGTTGCTGACTTACTAGTGACTCTAGTCGGCTTCGTAATTGTTTGGAAATAACTGTAGCTAAGTTTGTGTAATTAATAACATTATCATTATTATTCAACAAGTTAATATATAATCACCCATTATGTAACTAACCGACCTAAAATTGGATAACAATTCCATGATATATATATTCTCTAAAGATTCAAGAAAATCACCAAGTGAAGAATTATTAGGAGGTGTGTAAACCATTCCTATTACATAACGAAAAGGCTTTAAAGTCTCAATAAACAAAGATTCTATACATATGAGGTAATTTCAAACAAGCATTATAAATCTTGATACGTACCATGAAATTGTTATGCACATATATACAGTTACCCCCACTTTGAGTACCTAGATTTATTTTGAAAAAAAAAGTGAAGAATAGTTATCCAATTTGTACAGATGACTTACTTATTTTATCGTTGAAACGAGTCTCACATAATCCGACAACATCAAATTGAATGAATACTTGCAGATGGATTGAAGCATTGCTCAGAAAAGGACTCCAAGTGTTGAAGAATGCTACTTATGTTGTACGAAATTATTTTTAAAGTGTTATTAGGAAAATTGTGTGAAATGTTATCATAACAGAAGATGTATACATTCACATTCAGGTATCGGTATTATTTGTTCGTCAAGGTGATGGACATTGTGGTTAGTACGATCAGACTCACTATTACAATATGTTAATGAGTTAAGTACACTCAATGGGTATTTATGATTGTCACTACGAATAAAATCTATGAATTCATTATCAGTCAGGTTTGAAAAAGGAAAAAATTGTTCTAGATCCATGACTATCATCAAAACCAGATCCTTACTCTTAATAGGAATCTATTTTACTCTATTTCTTCGAGGAGCTCCTTCAAGTTTTCTTAATGAACTTACGTTGGGACGAGGCAACAGCTGCAGCAGGAGTAGCTGGTGAGTGCATGGGGGCGGGCACCACTCGGGTGCCCCACGGGGAGGGAAGGGAAAACAGCCTCCCTTTCCCCATCACTAACTAGCCCATACGCCCGCCACCTCAGTGCCGATGACTTCACCATCCGCATGCACCAGCACCACCACCACCCTCCCGACTGTCACCCATCGCACCACCGACTGCACCCTCCCCCTCACCTGCTGGTGGCTGCGTCCGTCTGACAGTGTTGTCGTCATTCCTCTCGCGTATAATCAATTTGGTGTGACGGAAGAACGCTATATTGTATGTATCTTCCCCTGCTGAGCTCTAGCTTGCTTCAATAAAGGAAGCTTTATAGCCTGCGATGGTGCACAATTAATAAGATGTTGGTACCCTTGAGCTTTCTTCCATTTCTCATGACAGCATCGCGATCGGCGTACCTCAGGAAACGAGCCACTATGGGGCGAGGCTTGCCTTCTCGTCTTAGTCCGACTCGATGAGCTCGTTCGAGCACAAGATCAGACCGCTGCTGCATCTTGTCCTCCAGAAGTGTTTTCACCGCTGTCGCCGTCTGCTCCCATGTCTCGTTGCCACCCATCTCTTCCATACCACTGATGCTGATGATGTTCTTTCTTCTATACTGTAGTCCTCCTCTTGTTGGTTTATGCTATCTTCCAATTCTTTATTTTTTCTTGTTTGAAGCTTCTACTTCATCATGTACCTAATTGGTATAATTTGGCCATAGTCTCAACCCTCCCTCTCTTTGGCATGGTGTTTTGCCTGAGACTTGAGCTCATCAACCTCTTTTTGAGTAAATTCGAGGCTGGTAGTTAGATCATCGACTCTGTTCTCCAACTTTTTTATTTGGTCATTCAACTGCTTCACCACTGTGTTCAGTGCTGAGTTGAATGCTCGTTCTTGGGATTCGAGCATGGTTTTCATGAGTGAAGCATCCATGACTGGGTGATAATAATAATCGAGGCAGACAACCCTTGAACAGTGACGTATGAAATGATGTCAATTATTGTGTCGTCACTTGACTTGAAGGAAAGATTCGGGGAGGCCCTTACCGTGACAGGTAAATTTCACCTGATTATTTTGGCTAAGTCCACAATTACTGTTTTACTACACAGCCATGACTAATCACTGCGACCTTTCTTAACTTGTTGTAAAGGTCCTGGGTCTGTGTAAGCTGTGGGACTGCTCGAAAAAACTTGATTTCTCTGGAGCTCTTGATAGGAGTGTAAACAAATGGCGGCCGTGAAGAGAGACAGAGAGAGAGAGAGAGAGAGAGAGAGAGAGAGAGAGAGAGAGAGAGAGAGAGAGAGAGAGAGAGAGAGAGAGAGAGAGAGAGAGAGAGAGAGAGAGAGAGAGAGAGAGAGAGAGAGAGAGAAAACTCTATTAGGGATCTGTTATGAAATCAAAGATTGAAAGCTGGTTGGCAAGTGCTGTGGCTTAATAATTAACCTTCACTTGTTACTGTCAAAAGTATTATATTGGCTTTGATATTTACACTGGTTACATTAATAGTAATATCACTAACATCAATAACAAACATGTTCTAACAAATAACAATAGTTTATCAAATAATTTATAGTAATGAAAAAAGAAAAAAAAGAAAGAAAGAAAATAATCAATAAATTACTAGTACATTAATCGTGGTAATAATAATAATAATAAATAATAATAATAATAATAATAATAATAATAATAATAATAATAATAATAATAATAATAATAATAGGAATACCCAAAGGAATAGAAACAACATTAACATCAATATACTGGTAATAGTAATAATGATAATGATAATGACAGTAATAAGAGTTGTAATAAAGAAAATAAAATATTAATACGGATTACAATGTTAATGTTGATGATAGACTCAGTACAGTATATAGTTAATAAAAGATGAGCACTATTATCACAGATGGTAATTCGTTGTTGTTGTTGTTATTGGTGGTGGTGGTGGTGGTGGTGGTGGTGGTGGTGAGAAGCATCTTCTTCAATTGGCGCTTAAAAGTAGATGCAGAAAGAGATAGATAGTCTCTCTCCTTTGATGAGGAAGGTCGTTCCAGAGGTTGGCTCCTCTAAACTTGATGCATTGGTGGGCGTGACTGGTTCTACAAATAGGTAATCTTAGAGCATTACACGTTCTGGTTATGGCGTGTTCCATCAGGAGAAAATCAAGGGTATACAAGGGTATACTTATACAGACATTTATGAACAAAGGAGCAAGTCTGAAGGTTTATGATCTTTGGTAGTTTCAACAGATTGAATGTAGTAAACAGCGGGTCCGAGTGTTCATATCGCTGACAGCGTGACATTGTACGTAGTAGCTTATTTTGTTCAATAAAGACACTGTTGTTGTCTATAAAGGTTTGCTAAGATCCTCCCCACAATGCACAACAATACAGAAAATGAGGATAAGCTAATGAAAAACATAGACTATGTACTTAAAACTAGTATCACTCATAATAAAATCTCTTGATCTGTACATTATATACCATTTACTTTTGATATTTGAGATTTTAAATCATCCATATGAGGTTTCCACTTCAAGCATTTATCAATGGTAATATATATACCTAAGAATTTGGTTTCATTCCCAGATTTAAGGGCAATATCACCCATTTTAACTGTAACTGTAGTTTGAGGTGTTGTGTCACTAGAGGATGGGAAACCATGTAGGGTTAGTTTGTTACTCTTAATAATTCAGTTGGCTACGCGGCATAATTCTTTGTTTTAGATGCTTTCCAATACTTTAATGTCTTTTCCAGTAATGTGTATGTTTGTGTCATCTGCAAAAAGGATAGAATCAAGTCAATTAGTAGTACATCGGATAATATCATAAAATTAATATGAATTAGGAATAAAATTGTTGCCAGAATTGATCCTTGTGGAACACCACATCTAATAGGACTATCAGATGAGGTTTCATCATCATCACCATCATCATCATCATCATCATCATCATCATCATCATATGATGTTTAGTGCTGAGATAGCTTTGAAACCAGGTATATATATTAGTTGTTGTTGTTCCCCTGATACCGTAGAACACTTCAAGTTTCTCTAATAGTATTTCGTGACAAACAGTCTCAGAAGCCTTCGTTAATTAAATCACACACACACACACACACACACACACACACACACACACATACACACACACACAAAACAGTTATCTGAAGTTGCTATATGTATACTGTCCATAGCATCGTATATATATTATAGTATGTTGACAATATAGGCGATGTACTGCTACCTCGGTGCTCTATGTTGTGATTTAATAAAGCAAAACTGGTGCTCTGTTAGTAAAGATTTTTTGGTTAGGTAATCCATTAGTCTCTTTGCCATTATTTTGTCGAAAATTTTCCCGAAGCCTGGAAGGAAGGAAGGATGAGTACAGGTTACCTGTAATTGGGATATACGTACAATGAACTGTTTATCGCCTTTCTTGTGTATTGGAACCATTTCGGCTACCTGTAGCTGTTTTGGGAATAGTAGGCCATCCTGAAATGACTGATTTATCATCATCATCATCATCTGCTTTACATGTTGAGAAATTTCATTTTTGCATCTCTTCATCATTTTTATATGAATTGTATCATATCCCGGCGATGTTACCTTTATGTTATGGATGACTTTTTCTACTTCTTCATTTGATGTTGTCTGAATGAAGAACGAAAAAAGCACTTGGGTTGGGTAAGAAGTCAGTGAAACAAGGAAGTGTATTTGGTATGCTGTTGAATAATTCGGCTATTTCGCTGTTGTTTGACACAGTTTTATCTTCAGAGCTGATGGAAGTATAAGGCAACTGCTATTTATTTTTCCCCAGGGGGATACTATTAAGAATTTCCTATGTATTCGTTTTCTTGTAATTTAAGAGTGTATCTAGTAGTTTTCCCTTGCCTTTCTTACGTATGATGGTGCACGTGAAATGTTTCTATAGTTCTTAATTAAAAGCACTCCCGTAAGTCGTTGCCATTCCGTATACATATATACTGTAGCTTTTGTAATCTCTTTCGCTCTTTTATAGATTTTTTCATACCTGAAGTTGTAATTATTATAGGGTTTATTGATATGTTTTTCCTTGACTGTGTATTCATTCTTTCACTGGGAAATGCCTATCGTAGAGTTATCAAATTCAATATCTACCATGTACGTAGGACATTACCACATCCTATAGCTGCTTCCCATTGATATATATTATAATATATTCACTTAGTTCTGCTTTGAACTTCTCAATATTTCCTTCATTGTACATCCTCTTGGATAGTTTTATGAATGTCTTGTCTGATTTTAAAGATGAGAGAGAGAGAGAGAGAGAGAGAGAGAGAGAGAGAGAGAGAGAGAGAGAGAGAGAGAGAGAGAGAGAGAGAGAGAGAGAGAGAGAGAGAGAGAGAGAGAGAGAGAGAGAGAGAGAGAGAGAGAATGTATATTGAAGTACGGAACGACATGACTAGAAAGACAGATGTTGACAGACAGGCAGATTAACAAACATAATAGAGACAACCGCTCGTTAGCATACTAAGACAGGAAAATAAATAGACAGGTAGACAGACATATAGACAAATAACCAACATTAAACAGAGGGAGACTCAATGGAGTTAAGCAAGTATATTACAATATTAAAAATGACAGGAATGTGTTCATACTTATTATGAGGAGCTATACGTGCTGCACACACACACACACACACACACATGCACACACACACACACACACACACACACGCACACACACACACACACACACACACACACACACACACACACACACACGCATGTGTTTTTTGGCTGAGAATAACTAGTTGAAGAGAAGAACAAATAAATAAATAAATAAAATAATTAGAATAACATGACCGCGTCAAGCATACATCCTTCCACTCCGACAGTTTCCCTGGCACTGACCAGCAGCAGGCTCCTGCCTGCCTTTATATCGGCAACTCATGTGGAAAACAAACAAACAAACAATACAAAAACAGTATCTTGCACAGTAATTTTCCCTGTAAAGCTTGATATCGATCCTGATCTTGATCTTCATCTCCATATAATTATTATTATTATTATTATTATTATTATTATTATTATTATTATTATTATTATTATTATTATTATTATTACTATCATTATTATTATTATTATTATTATTATTATTATTATTATTATTATTATTATTATTCTTGTTGTTGTTGTTGTTGTTGTTGTTGTTGTTGTTGTTGTTGTTGTTATTAACAACAACGACAACAACAACAACAACAACAACAACAACAACAACAATCTGGACAGCAGTGGTAGTAGTAGTAGTAGGTACTAACGTAACAATATTTCAGGTTGGTGTAATAATAATAATAATAATAATGATAATAATAATAATAATAATAATAATAATAATAATAATAATAATAATAATAATAATAATAATAAAAATAATAATATTAATAATAATAATCCATAAAGCATTATAATGATATGAACTAAAGAAAAAAAATGTTAATAACAGATGTAATATCAATACTAATCAGTTATTATTATATAAGACAGGATATCAATAGTAATAATAACAAGAAAATAG
>JAHFWG010000142.1:185997-194380 GCA_020233015.1 Callinectes sapidus | reverse complement strand
TACAGAAAAGTATTTGGGGAAGCCTTATATAACACCCGGGATTATCAAATCTATAAAACGCCGTAACAAATTACAGAAACTATTTGCTAAGTGGCCATTAACATATAGAAATATGTTGACTACAATAATTAGAACTGCTAGAGATAATTATGTAAAGTCAAAACTCCATCAAGAGTCAGGTGACGCACAAAAGACATGGAAAGCTGTAAATAGCTTAATTGGTAAGCATCGTGCACAACTACCATCTTCATTATGTTTCAGTGATAAAGCAACTTGTAATAATATTGAAATTTAACAACTATTTTAGCAATATTGCTAGTGAACTTGCCCCAGATATCCAACCGCCATCTGTTTCTTTTGAATCTTTTTTGTCTGGTCCTGTACCTTTTTCTTTTCAGAAGACATTCAAGGCTTTCAAGTAACTTCTCCTGGAAATGATAGTATTGATACACAAGTCATTAAGAAATGCAGTGAAGAAATTTCTCCTTTTTTGAATTTTGGGGTAAACAAATGTTTCAAAGAAGGATGGTTCCCCCAAAAAATTGCAGATTGCAAAAATTATTCCTGTATATAAAAAAGGTGCATGATAAATTGAATCCTAGTAATCATAGACCTGTCGCCATTCTTTCAAGCTTTGGTAAAATCATCGAAAAACTATTTGCTATGAGACTAAGTGGTTACCTTACTAAATTTTCATTACTAACAGAATGTCAATATGATTTCAGGCCCAAATAATCTACAGATTAGCAATACACCAACTTTCACAAAATATCTTTAATACATTAGATAATAAGCTTTGTCAAATAACCGTTCTATGTGATTTAAGCAAGGCATTTGATATTGTATCACATGACATTTTATTAAAGAAGTTAGAGAACTATGGTATAAGAGGTAAGGCAAATGATTTCTGAAGAAGCTACTTGAGTTTCCGAAGGCAATATACAGTATTTAATAATACACCATCTTCCATTAAACAACTTCATCATGGGGTTCCGCAAGGGTCAGTTCCGGGACCATTGTTATTCTTGATTTACGTGAATGATATGGTGCGTATTAGTTCTAAAGTAAAATTTTTGCTGTTTGCTGACGATACAACACTTTTCATTCAAGGATCTAATATTGATGAAATGGTGCTAACATTAAATAATGAATTAGTTCAACTATCTAGCTGGATGAAGATAATAAATTGACGATAAACGCTTCCAAAATCTTTTTTATGGTAACATGTGTTAAAAACATGAGCTTAGATAATGCAAGTGTCAAGATAGATAACTGTGTGCTGAGTAGAGTTAATCATATAAAATCTCTAGGTGTAACGATCGATGAAAAATTAACTTGGAGACCACATTTATTAAGTTTACGTACAAAAATATTCCAAATTACAGGTGTTTTATATAGAGTAAGAAATTGTTTACCTCCAGAATGTATTAGATTGGTCTACATGTCAACAATTTATCCACATTTATAATATTGTTCAGCTGTTTGGGGGGAAGCTTTTACAACTATTTTAGATGATTTATTCATTGCACAAAAGAAAACTATGCGAGTTATGCATTTTAAGCCAAGATTTGCACACACCAACCTTCTTTTTAGGGAATTCAAACTTATGAAACTTATGAAACTTCTTTCAAACATGTCTTTTCGTTTACAAATCCCTGTATGTTTTCCCTATCAACAATTGATGTTAATTTCCTTCCCACAATATCAACACGAGAAGGCCTATGGATTTAAAAATACCTCTATGCAGAACTGTTCACGCCCAGAGAAGTGTGAGTGTGAGGGGAGGGAGGGAGGGAGGGAGGGAGGGAGCGTGGTGTTGGAACAGCCTCCACCAAGACAGTAATAGATTGTCGATTACTGCTTCACTTGACTTGTTCAAAATAAAATAAAGGCTTTGATATTTGATAACTATGAACTGTGAAGATAGACGTAATTATGTAAGTTATTTCTTGTATTCAACGGATATATGTATATGATTATGTATGTACGTATGTACTGTGTATGTTACATGTATGTATGTATGTATGTATGTATGTATGTGTGTATATATGTATGCATGTATATGTATATTTGTGTATATATGTTTGTAAGTATGTATGGATACGTGTATGTAAGTATGTGTGTATGTATGTATGTAAGTATGTATGTATGTATGTATGTAGCCTATGTATGTATGTATGTATGTATGTATGTATGTATGTATGTATGTATGTGTGCCCGTATATATATGTATTTCTGTGAGTATGTATGTATGTATGTATTTAGGTTTGTATGTTTGCGTATTTGCAATCATTATTTACTTGTGTTGGTACATGTGTGCATACATGTAGCTATGTATGCATGTATGCAATTATTATTCGTATTGTATATATACGTACTGCATCTAAGTTTTGCATATCTGTGTGTATATGCATGTAAGAATATGCCTTTTTTTGTTGTGTTTTCTTTTTTCGCTTGAGTGTGTTGCATGTATGTTTGTGTGATATAAGTCCATTAATTGGATGTGAGTCCTGTTTGAAGTATATTGTTTTATGCCTGCTTGTGTGACGTATGTGCAGGTATGTAAAATATATAGTACTCGTATGATTGTATGTACATACGTACGTACGTAGGATATATGTATGAATGTATGTATCTATGTATGTATGTATGTATGTATGTGTATATATATATATATATATATATATATATATATATATATATATATATATATATATATATATATATATATATATATATATATACTATATATATATATATATATATATATATATATATATATATATATATATATATATATATGTTGCGGTTATTTTGCGAAATCGGTGATTTTGCAAAATTCCCGGTCATTTTGCAAATATACCAAAATCGTGGTATGTTTGCAAAATCACCTTAATCGTGTGGTTACTTTGCAAAAAAACACACAAAAAGGTTATTTTGCAAAAATGTCAGGTTACTTTGCATTAGTGAAGGTTCTTTCATTCGCTGGTTCACGCTTCTGCTTACAAGGAGTGAACTGATTTCTTTTGTAAAACTGTTTCAGTATCTCGTGTCTCGTTCCAGGTTTCGTGAACTTGTTTTGGGCGGGCTGGCTGTTGCTAGGTATTGAGGTTTCTGCGGCTGCCCCAGTTAAGCAGTATTCCTCTCTCCTTCTCGTCGCTAGGAGTGGTGTTCCTGTGGTCTGGAACTCTACTTATTATCCAGCGATGGATGGAGTGAAGGTGAAGTTTGACTCAGTGCTGTCTGAAGCACAGGAAAAGAAGTCCTATAATGCATCGGGTTTAATGAAAAAATGTGAATACGAGGAAATTGTTAACCAAATGAAAGAACTTGAAAAACCTGAGGTAAAGAAGACTCAAAAGGATTATCGGCTTCTAAGAAAATACGATATCATGGAAATATCCGTTGAAGGGACAACAGTGCAAAAACTGGTTAAAAAAGGAACTGTTCTTAGATACGTATGTTCTGAAGATCTGTTTGATGCCATTAAAGCTGCCCATCTTGCAAACGGACATGGAGGGAGGAATATTCTTTCCAAAGCACTGAGTGAAAAATTTGCAAACATAACTATAGATCAAATAAAAGTCTTCCTGCAGTTCTGTGAAGAATGTCAACTGAAAAAGTCTAGTGTCCGGAAGTCTGTGGTTGTCAAGCCAATTCTCTCGAACAGCATGAATTCAAGGTGCCAGGTATGGAAAATGAAGCTCTCTCTTTATGAAGTAGGATATTCTCTCTTTCTCTTTGTGCCCTGAATGAACTTTATCTAGTCTGTTCAGTAAACCAACAAATATTAGTGGATATTATATATTACAGGTTGACTTGATTGACATGCAGAGTCAGCAAGACGGGGAGTATCGGTTCATTTTGAACTACCAAGACCACCTAACTAAGTTTGTGTGCCTCCGACCTCTGAAGACGAAAACTGCTGAGGAGGTCGCCTACCACCTGGTAGACATATTCTGCGACAAAGGTGCTCCTCATATCCTACAATCTGACAATGGTCGAGAGTTTTGCAATAAGGTATGTTCAGCTGTGATGGGTTGTGGGGCTGGGGAAACTAAGAAGAAAAAATTTAGAATCGTTATTACCTCCGCCTTTGCTAAATAGTGTCAGATTAGCGCAAAACCCATCAAATACATTAACATTCTATTTTAAGAACTTTCACTTTACTTAATGCTGCTCGTATTTTTTCAACAGTTGATTACGGAAGTCCTCGTCCTGTGGCCCGGGTGCAAGTTAGTCCATGGCAAACCACGTCATTCTCAATCTCAAGGTTCTGTAGAAAGGGCTAACAAAGACGTTGAAGCAATACTTGCCTGCTGGCAAAAAGATTATAACACAACAAAATGGTCTCAGGGACTGCGCTTCGTGCAATGGCAGAAGAACACACGGTTTCACAGAGGAATTGGGAGAACACCCTATGAAGCAATGTTTGGCCAGAAATCTCATCTTGGCGTTACTGCAACGAATTTACCGGAGGACGTAGTGGATGATGGATTAGAGACGGAGGAGCAGTTCGCTGAAGCATTAGCAGCTGATAACATTCAGGACAGCACAACTTCCATGTGCAAGGACTGTGGAGGTCCTTGCTCTATGGATGATGATATCTGCCATCTCTGTGAACGAAAGCTGGGGATTCAAGCTGAACGAGAAGGAGCTAGAAGAAAGCAACACAGTCAAGCAGAGAAAATGCAGCGGGTGTCAACTATGCGTTTCAAGAAAGCGGAGGTCGGTGACAGTGTAATGGTTCCGATCCCTCTTGTTGATCGTGGGCGCGCAGAATTCCCTAATGCGAAGGCTGTTGTACTTCAAGTGCATGACAGTGGGACATGCAAACTTGGAACGCGGCACGGGATTTTGAAACAACTTTACTCGAGAAATCAGTTCACTCCTTGTGAGCAGCAGTTCCTGTCAATTGATGATGTGCCCCAGGAAAAAGAGATAAGCTTACGTGAAGTAGCAAATGCAGATTCGGTGGGCCATGGACAAGGATTTATAAAGTGTACCTGCTCTATGTCTTGTAATAACAACAGATGTAAGTGTTTTAAAAATCAGAATGTCTGCAACAGCCGATGCAAATGTGGTTCTTCATGTAAAAACAAGTAAACTTTAATAATTCTAAATTGCTTCTTTATCTTTGTATTAAAATTTGTTTATTCTTCTATAGTAATGTCAACTATTTTGGTAAAGTACTTGAATACTTAATATAAAACAATATTTATTTATTGAAATAAACAGAGAACTGCCTCACCAGTTACAACACACACACACACACACACACACTAAACTACATACTTCACTAATGCCCGACTGAGAACTTACTGCCAGTTGCTGTGGTTATATATTTTGTTATTTTGCAAAGTGACATCCTAACTTATGGGGGATTTTGCAAAACACCCGGTTATCATGTTTTTTTGCAAAGTAACCTGACATTTTTGCAAAATAACCTTTTTGTGTGTTTTTTTGCAAAGTAACCACACGATTAAGGTGATTTTGCAAACATACCACAATTTTGGTATATTTGCAAAATGACCGCAAATTTTGCAAAATCACCGATTTCGCAAAATAACGGCAACATATATATATATACACAAAAACAAGAGGTACCTGTATATATATATATATATATATATATATATATATATATATATATATATATATATATATATATATATATATATATGTATATATATATTTGTATATATCCATGTAAGGTTTGGTTAAGGAATTTAGTTGGTCGGATTCTAATGATTGTAAACAAAGTAATGATAACTGACCTGGATTCACCTCGAAGGAGTTCACCTTCACAGTTGACTTGGGCCTATTTTTAGATTCATATTGACACAAGACAGCTTCCAGCCACTCCTTTGTGACCTCTGATGCTGTCCTGGGGTTCTTGGTGGACTTGGGGAGATTCATGCCCTGAAAAGAAAAGTCACAAGTTTCCTCAGCCTTTATCGTTGCCGTTTGTGTTCGTGTCAATTCCAAACACCCAATATTGCATACTAATTTCGTAGCTACAAATATAACACTATTGAAGACTGTTGAATGGTAATAATCACTCACAAAAAACAGATGCTGGTGTTTATATAGATGTTATTAGATCTCTTATTGTGCCTCGCTGAGGAGGTGATATGAAATAGTGTGTGGGGCGGGAGTGGGAGGCGCAGAGTGATAGCAAGGTGAAGGTCGCGTCAGATGATCACACTGCTACCTGTGCACTGTAGAGGCTGCCATACACTGCAATCCACACAAGTTTGTGTACCAAATGTTGTGAGGCTGCGGCCTAAGGGAGGAGGGGTGACTGTTACGTGAGATGCGGCAGAGGAAGAGAACTATGAAGTCTAATCAAATCAAATTAGTGGGAACACCGTTCTAACACCATCCACTCACTACAGGATTTTGCTTCTTTGAAAGGTTTATGGAGTAAAATAAAGAGGTAGTGGTTTGGTAAAGACATTTTTGTAAGACCAGAATATTTTCACCTCTTGCTGGTGGAACAAGCTGGAGAAGCAGACCTAGATTGTCAACTGCTGGTTTCAGCACAGAGCACTGTGTAGTACTGGTAATACAGTGATGTTTCAGCACAGAGCACTGTGTAGTACTGGTAATACAGTAATGTTTCAGTACAGAACACTTTGTAGTACTGGTAATACAGCAATGTTTCAGCACAGAGCACTGTGTAGTACTGGTAATACAGTAATGTTTCAGCACAGAACACTTTGTAGTACTGGTAATACAGCAATGTTTCAGCACAGAGCACTGTGTAGTACTGGTAATACAGTAATGTTTCAGCACAGAACACTTTGTAGTACTGGTAATACAGCAATGTTTCAGCACAGAGCACTGTGTAGTACTGGTAATACAGTAATGTTTCAGCACAGAACACTTTGTAGTACTGGTAATACAGCAATGTTTCAGCACAGAGCACTGTGTAGTACTGGTAATACAGTAATGTTTCAGCACAGAACACTTTGTAGTACTGGTAATACAGCAATGTTTCAGCACAGAACACTTTGTAGTACTGGTAATACAGCAATGTTTCAGCACAGAACACTTTGTAGTACTGGTAATACAGTAATGTTTATTAACAGTGCCTTACGATGACACTGTATTATGGTGGTGGTGACATAACAGCGTGATGATGCGCTGCGAGGTGACCTTCGCCATTCCTAACCTTCCTTTTCTTGCTCTTGCTGCTGGCCGCGCGGCGCAGTCCGACACTTTATGTAATTAAATATTGCTGTCTATGGCTATAGATGCAACCTTTTACAATGCTGTGTCTACGAAAGTGTACACTTAGGAGACACCTAACTACACCTGTTCCAGCTTGTAAGATATAATAACTGCGAATCATGTTGATTAATAATGCTGCTAATAATAACAGTGATACACTATTTTCACACACACTCACTTATTCACTCACTCACTCATTCATTCTCTCACTCACTCGCTCACTTGTTCACTTACTCGTTCACTCTCAGAACTTCAATTAATTAAAGGGTACCTTATAAAAATTATTCCATAGTTGACTAATCCACACGCACACACACACACACACACACACACACACACACACACACACACACACACACACACACACACACAGGTGTATCATGTGACCTAATTAGCATGAGCAAGGTGACCTACCGCGGAGCGTGTCAGTGGTGTGCTGGCTTTGGCCGAGCATTGTGTTAATGGTAAAGAGTGACACACTTTTCCTGCCTCACTATCATGTTATTGCGAACTATTGGAAGGTTTCCTTTCCTCGTAGTAGCACTGGCAGCAGCAGCAGCAGCAGCATGTTCCTGCCAAGTTAGCAAACCAATGTAAAAGTTGCTTCATTTTATGCACCGCAGCATATACCAAGCAGACAGTTGTGTGTTTTCTTGTTTTCAGTGAAATCTAGTCTTGAAATGAAAGGTGAATGTCAGATTGAGTGAGGTATTTTGTGTTGGGAAAACTGCTACTTGATTCATTTAGCAATACTTTTCGAATCACTCATCTCATTGCTATTCGTAATGGAAGAGGGCAATGCTACACTAGACAGCATTAGGAAACGCTGCCTCTCCCACTTACCAGAGAAAGGTTAAGGATAAAGAGTATATATTACACCGACAACAAAAAAACAAACAAGCAAGTGATGCACATTGATGCTACTTTAGTGGTTAGTATTTATAACCAGAGGTGTAATAAGAGTAATATAACTTTCTACTGCTACTGCTGCTATTGTTACTGCTACAAGAAGAGAAGCAAAAAAGAAATACACCACCACCACCACCACCACCACCAACAACACAACACAACACAACACCACAAAAAAACTTTAACAACAACAACAACACAACACAACACAACACCACAAAAAAACTTTAACAACAAC